>WEIU01000671.1:11107-43163 GCA_013389925.1 Aegithalos caudatus | reverse complement strand
TTTTTTTTTTTTACTTTACAGAAGGAGACTGGAAGATAACTGTAGTCACTGGGGATTTTGAAACAGCTGGCACAACAGCAACAGTATTCCTTTATGCTTATGGAGAAAACAAAGCTTCTGGTCCTATTAGTTTGGGATCTGGGAAACAGCAGCTGTTTAATCCCAACAGTGAAGATACATTTAAGGTACAGTATGGCTGTTATATAAACACCAGAGAATTCAAAACATATGCAAAATAGCTTTTCTCAAAACTACATAATAGAGGTAATAAAAAGACTCAAAGAAACATGTAAGAATGATTAAGAATTTCTGAGGGAGTGGCGGACTTTTACAACCGTGAGTTTTGAATCACCAAATGTGTTCACCAAATGTCTGCATGGGGCAGACATTCTCAGAATCTGCTTCACACTTGCATCTTCTCGATGTGCTAGTTTACACTAGATGTNATATTTCTCAGCACTTCTACAAGATCCTGTAAATTCTGCCATTTTCTCTAATTCATGCAGTTCCTCAGTCAGGGCTGTACCTGTTGCAATAGTCAAATCTGTGATATGTCACTTGGTTTCAATAATTTATACATGATAAACAGATGATGGGGGATCAGTGACAGATGGGACAGAAAATATCTTTTGACACCAAAATCAGCCAGACTCAGGGTGCTGGAAGAGATCAACATAATATTATGGAAATAAATAAAACACATTCATACCTCATAAAAACTATCAAAATACAACATGGTTTCAAAATCCCTGTAGTCACACATATGACCATAAGAAATCACAGAGAAATGGCCCACAAAAAGAGAACGAGACCAAAGTGTACTGGATTGTCTTACAGTATGGAGAATCAAGAATTGTAGTCTGATAGAAAGCACAGTCAACTGTGTAGTAACTTGCATACCTAAAATTATACAATGAATATCCAGTAAAGTTAAAAAGAATGAAAACCAGAAAGTTAATAAAACTTGAGTAAGTCAGCTGGTTCTCCTTTATAGTCTCCTGAGATTTCATTCTAGAACTTAATTTTAGTGTTGCTTCTATTGCTTTATAAAGCAAGTGTAGCTTCATTAACCTTGGCTATCTCTGATTAAGGTAANCTTGGAGATTTCCATATGATGGCAGTACATGAAATTCATTGAAGGTAATTTACAATTGTGTGATGGGCAGAGTTCTTGTTTCTGATGGGAGTCCTGGGTTCTAGGTTTACACAAGACAGTCATATGTACTCTGCACAACATTTGTGGCTTACCAGTTTTTCCTACCAGATGGGTATGCCAAGGATAAACAATATGGGAACAGGAAAAAACAGAATTTCAATCTGATGGATTTCCTTTTCTGCTCTGAATTGTTTTTGTGTGTTCAAAGAAGGTACTTCTGGGCTGTGGTTTTCTGCTTCTGTTACTATTGAGGCATAATTTAAAGGTATAATTTTCTGTTGAGAGCGATTTCTTTTCCAGTAGAGGAATATCAATCTACCATAAGTTACAGCTTTCATCACAACTCTGATCTGTTTCCTGCCTCTTCCTCTGGTGTCATCACATCCCTGAGTATTTCTCAGTGTTTCAACAATAGTGATTTTGGCAGAATGCTGAGTTGCTTAAGACACTGAAGCTTTAATTATATTGTGAATTATATTCTCTGGAGCCCTGTATTCTGCATCATCATTCTTTGAAACATGCCGAATTATCTCTTATGACTGTACAGACTGTTTGATAAAGAAATTCTTTTTAAAAATATTCTTTTAATGTTTGGTCATGCCAAATATTCCCTTCTGTGTCAAAGAGAACTAAGCATAAGACTGTAAGCCTATTATCTTCTATAAAAACCAGCTGCAATCTCTCAGTTTTTATTACTTCCATACATAATAATTCCATACCTTCGGGTACAAGTTCTGCTGTTCTAGTAATAATGAAGTCAGTAAAAACATTGACTGGTTCGGTAGATCTGCTTTCAAAATATTGCTCACCTTAGAGATAGTGACAGGACCCAGCACTTCCATAATAAGACTTTTTCCATGATTGCCTTGTGAATTTGCCTCATTATCAGCTCTTCAATCTCTTTAGGGTGGTGTTGGTCTTAAGAATCTCAATACATTGTCAATGTTTTAAAAAATAACACTATATTGATGTACTAGAAGTGCTGGGGTTTTTCCTAAGAAATCTTCAAAATCTTTAGTTTAACCTTAGGTTATATTTTATGCTTGGTGGCTGTCTTTCTAAGGAAGGTAGCTGTTCCATGTTTGCAAGTACAGAACATGAAGTATGCATGATATTTTAGGAGCATTGGAAACTGAAATCCATCCCTGGTGTGAATTTTGCTGCATGAGCTCATTTCTCTAACTTTTAAAGCTGGTGCCACATCCATTTACATGATTTAGAGTTTCTTCATCTGCATAAACAATCCTTTAAACCAATCCTATGGTCTACAGCAAGTACTAGAAAGTAATATAGGAAGATGAAAAGCAGGGTTCCTGTAATTCTTGAAGAGATACTTAATACTATAACACTTAATAAATAGTGCTTCTATGATGAGACCGTTAAAGTTTTAAATTCAGCTATTTTCCTTCCACTTCCACCTTACTTTGTTAAGTGTTGTGTTCATCAGATGCAACCTTCATGCTGTACTGCATCTCAGGAATGTGTTACAACTAGAACTTGATCTGTTGTTTTTCCTTTTGGTTTCCTCCTCCTGTTAAAAATAAAATTATTAGTCATTTTAAATAATCTATAAATGAATAATTAAATCTACTTTCTTTAGAATCAGCCCTACAGACTTTGTGAGTCTTTCGTTCCTGTACTCTGGATCCATAGTCATTCTTTCATCAATCAAAACTGAAATCTCCAAAGTAAAGTGAGAAGCAGTGAGAAGAAAACTAAATGCTGTAAAAATAGGTTGAAACAAATCCATTTTCATGCTTTTGCTCGTGATGTTCAAATAAAAGAGGCTGAAATGAGCTCAGTTAGAATCCTTCCAGAGTGGGAAGATTGCAAAAGTGAACATAAGCACTAATGTAGCTATCCATACTCTTTACCATGGGACTGACAATGCTTAAAAAGCTGGATGTTGCTTGTGTCCTGCTATATTCCAGCTGTCCCCATTTTCCATAATGATCATTTAGGTCCAGAAACAGTTGAATAAAACTTAGAAAAGCCCAGACTTTAGTCAGATCTGCTTATGACAGCATAGAACAGTCACACTCATGACTGTTACTCCACTTGAAACTGTCTCTGTCTGTGAAATGCAGATGATAACAAGATGAACCTCATCCCTTACTGAGATAAAAGGGAGAAGTATTTGAAATGATCTTCATCATCTATGGATTGTGCATTAAACAAAGTTTAGCTTATTCCAAGAAACAACACAGGATTGTAAAGAGCTCACAAAAAATCTTGGAAAAAACCACAGCTTATTTAATCTTCAAGAAATGTGAGTGGGGAATGTGGTATTACTTATTCAGTAATTAAGCAGTATGCACTGTAGCATCAAGTGTGCATATATATACATGTATGTGTATATATATATATATACACACACTATATATATGTATATATTTGTGCTTGCTGTTGGCATAATTTGATTAACCCCATAGTAAAAGAAAAGTTCTCCCAGAGCTTAAGTGCACAGGAAAAAAAAGGTGTTTTAAGAGTCACTGTGCAGTGAGCATATTTGTTTACCCAATCTCTTTTTGTGACCAAAGCAAGTATGAAATAGGAAAAAATAGTGCTGATCTTTGTGCCTTCAGTCCTATTCCTTACATGTCAATATCCATCCTTTTTCATGGCACCGTTATATTTCTGTGTGATTACAGGTGACATACTCTAATTCTTGAGTTAGTGTGTAACTGTGCCAAGTTTTTTGGGCACAATTAACTCAATAGGCTGAATTGTGCTATCTGGAAAAAGCAAGCAGCATGGGTGGACCCTGGGTACTGTACTGGTATAATAGATATTGTATTTTTGGCAAAAGTTATTAGCTGCATATTCACAATTTAAAAATATCATCTACTTCCAAAGATTCCTTCATTTTATGCTGATGTTATAGAAGTTAAACTAATACAGTCAATGATTTTTCTTTCTTTTGGGAATCCAACTGCCTGTACATGACTTCTCTGAAATTCTGTTAATGAAGTGGCCTTACATGAAATAATTAACTCTCTGTCAAGCATATTCTCTGGTGTGTGTGTTAGGCATTAGGATTTTGGTGCAGCTGCCTCTGAAGTGTTGATTTATCCAAATAATTTTCATCTTAGCCTGAGTTTATCTTGGAGATTGCAGGATACTTTCTACACAACAGGAAAGCAGTGATATTGTTTCACTTATTCTAGTATATAAAAGAGAAATTGAGTCATTATATGTATCTTTTCAATCCTTTAATTGAAGCATCTTTCCACTCAACCTTTTCTTGTTAAGACAATAAACTTCACTTTTCACTCAGTTAAACATCTGAAGTACATGAAGATAGGTCATACTGACTCCACTCAAAATATTACAGGTATGCTATGGACCAAAAAGTGTATTTGCATAGCTCATTTAGAAATGGAATTAAAATTTAGTCCTCACATCCTCTTTATGAAGAACTTCTTGCTGATAAACCAGGATTTCAATTTGTGCTTACAGACAAATTGTAAAATATGAGCTTTGCTTCAAATTCAAAAAGTAAGGCCAAGTTGTCTAACACATGATTAAATGAAAATGTTCCTATTGCCTATGGTGAGAAGATTATTTAGTCCTATAAAACAATAGCAATGATCAAAGCATATAGGTGTATTGACTAGCAACTCAGTCTAGTTTAACTGCTTTCAAACATTTACAATATGACTAAAGCAAAGGTGCTGTGTGTGAAAACATGACCCTTTTGAAAGCTGCAGACATTTTTTTCAATAATTTGCACTTGTACTTGTACCATGAAATATGTGTTGATAATATTGCCTGTAACAGTGAAGAAAAATGCTACAAGAGCTATAGAATTACCACTGTCATTGTAGTCACAATGGTGTTTTTAAGCTTACTAAGTTCTGGCAGTCTGTCACATAAGCAAGGTCTACCTGAGGTCCACCCCCTTTAGAACTTATCACAGGTCTTAACACAAATTGGTTAATGCATTAGAAGGAGTTCCACAATCAACCAACAAATTAACTGTAGATAGATGATGATTCTGGTGTTTTTCAAAATCTTTTTCTGGGAAGAGGTTGGCATTTGTAGAAGAATTCTCTAACAGGCCATCTCTAAGAAGATCACCCTACCTGATGTTTCTGGTATCTAGATCTCTT
Organism: Aegithalos caudatus; assembly: GCA_013389925.1. Classification (NCBI taxonomy): domain Eukaryota; kingdom Metazoa; phylum Chordata; class Aves; order Passeriformes; family Aegithalidae; genus Aegithalos; species Aegithalos caudatus. The sequence continues at coordinate 37,895 of WEIU01000671.1, read as the reverse complement.
CAGCTCAATCTGTGTTTCCATGCCCTTGTTTGTTATCTCTGCAGTTTAGGTTTTATTTATGTTCTACAGGTGGCTGATGTGAGTCACATCATAATGGAATTTGAATTTCTCTCCATGTCCAAACTGTACTACATCATTACAATTCATAATTCTTGATATCTCAATTGAATTTTAGAAAAGTAGCAACTAACTCAAAATGAGCAGAACATTTTAGAAAAAATACAGAATTTCAGAGTGGTGTCTTTTTCTGAGGATCTCAAAATTTATGAGGATAGTTTTGCAATGTCCCTGTAAGACAGATGTAAATCTTGTCCTTGTTGTATAGTTGAGAAAGTGAAACAAAAAGAGCTTGTGAATTTTGTAATGTTTCTTAGGAATCTTAAAGCAGATTCAGGAATAGAATCTATCTGCCTAATTTTCAGAGCAATGCTTTAGTCCTGGAACTCGTCCTTTCCTCTGGGACATTTATTGCAGGCCTATCAGAATGGCTGTTTCCACATAAAAAAGGACCGTTACTTTTGCAGCTTTAGTGTTGGAACATCATAGAACAGCTAGACTACAGTTTTTGTAAGCATGTTGTTTACAAGGGTGACAAAGTCAACTTTGTTCTACAACTTTTCACAGAAAATTCTGGCAGTGAAAGTAGATTTCTAAATGCCAGGTTGTATTCAAGTCATGCAGAAGTTCAAGGCAATTTATTCAACACAGGAAAGGAAGAAGCAACCTCAAGACTGTTTATGTTGTCAAAAGTATATTGTTAGCTCTACTGCGTTATGAGAATATTTTCCTCTGCATTTCACTGCAAAAGCAAAATTTGACATACATTTGACAGGATTCCAATTGACAAAAAAGAATGTGTTAGCAAGTCAATACCACTGAGAGACCAATGTGATATCTGATCTGACATCAAGATGAATTGTTCCAAGCCCCAAATATGCAACTGGTACTGAAAATAAATTTCTAATTGCATTATACGTCTTTCAGAACATCATATACAATTATTTCCCCACCTAAGAATAAACATGACTTTTTTTCCCCCAAGGTCAGTAATAGACAATTATTCAGAAAAGGAATATTATGCAAAAATATTAAGCATATTACTAAGCATGTTATCAAATGGTCAGTGTTCTGTGTTTTGAATTATTTTTGAGACTTTTCAGACTCAGATATGTGCCATTACTTGCAAGTCCAGCATGGTTTATCCAACCAAGAACATCTTAATTTGTAAGTCAAGTAGACAAGGATGCTTTATACTGTTCCTTCCTTTAGTTGAAAGTAAGCAAATATATTTGACTTGAAACTTTGGACAAATTCCCCTTTAACATATGGTCATAACTTTCTTAATTTGGTTATATCATAACTGCTTTTAGAGTGTGAATGTTAGGGAATGATAGGAAGCATAGAAAGACACAAGGACATACATGTTTAGAGATGCTAAACAGGACCTCAACAAATCTAATTGAACTAGTTGCAACTAGGTGCATCTCCTGGAGAAACCTAATGGTCTGGACAGAGCTTTCTGTTCTCTACCGATTTTTCTTGAAACTTCATTTGATTAGGTTTGATGGATTGCTCTCTTGCTTACCCAGTAACAGGAAATCCTTGCATGCTGATATGGTGATGAATAGGCTTCATCATNAGGTTTTTTTATTTTTCTTTCTTTTTTTTAATTTTTTTTTTTTTTTTTTTTTTTTTTTTTTTTTTTCTTTTTTTCTTTCCTTTACATAACCCCCCACCCCCGCCCTAGTTTATTTGGTAAGCTCTCCTACATGTGCTTATTTTTGTGATATTTTCTCCAATTGTACAAATGGTCTGCCAAAGATCATCTACTATGTGGCTGGCAGGTCGAGGGAGGTGATTCTGTCCCTCTATTGTGCTCTTGTGGGACCCCATTTGGAGTGCTGCCTCCAGCTCTAGGGCCTCCAGGACAAGAAAGAAATGGATCTGCTGGAGCACAGCAGGAGGAGAAGGACCAGACGGACATGTTCATAGTCTTTGCATGGGAATTCACATGGAAAAATATCTCCCATCTTAGGTCTCCTTCTGAAACAAACAAACAAATATCCACTTTAGCATAATATGATAGATCAATATGATTTAAAAAATTTTAGCTTCACTGTTGAGCCAACTCATATGATACATACTATAGCGCATACATATACGCAGAATTTGCTTTATCTTTTTTTCAGTTTGCTTCATAGCCAAATGATTGATTAGATGCTTCAGAAATTGAAAGGGATTTTTTATAGAGTTTCTTGGTCCTGACCAAGAATCATGGTAATGATTATTGTGTACTATAATCTGTGATTCTTCTCTTTCAACAGGGAATAAGCCAGAATTTAATCATGGCCATGAGGGCACAAGGTATCAGCCTTTTATTTACTAAATTGCCCCTTAACACTTCTGCACCACAAAGAGCAGCCTACATCTCAGGAGAGCACCACCCTTGTTGTTGACCAATACTATGCTCTATTCAGTTTACAATAAAGGTTGAAGAGTTCTAATATATTTTTATATTTATTTTCAAGGAAACATTGACAGTCCCTAGCCCACTGCAGAGGTCTCTGTCAAGATCATCAAATCCAACACATGCCCTAACACCTCAACTAAACCATGGCACCAAGTGCCACATCCAGTCCTTTTTTAAACACATCCAGGGATGGTGACTCCACTATCCCCCCAAGGCAGACAATTCCAGTATTTTATCACTCTTTCTGTAAAAAAACTTTTTCCTAATATCCATCCCATATTTCCCTTGGTGCAGTTTAAGACTCTGTCCTCTTGTTCTCTCAGTTGCTGCCTGGAGAAAGAGACCAGCCCCCACCTGACTACAACCACATTTCAGGGAGCTGTAGAGGGTGACAAGGTCACCTCTGAGTCTCCTTTTCTCCAGGCTGAACAACCCCAGCTCCCTCAGTTGTTCCTTTTTATCTGTTGCTGTAATTCTGCTGTGAGTATTAGTGGCCTATCTTTGAGGTACACGGTTTTGTTGCATTAATGCTATAATTGTATCTTCAGTTGGCACATCTTACTTTAACATACTGTTTTAATATAGCAAAACTTACTACAATGGTCATAAGTGTGATTCTATTCAGACTTTTTACTACTGCATACATGTCAAGCTCTCACCCTATGAAACTGAGTTATGCCAGGCTTGCCTCAGGGATGTTTGTTTCCTTTTTGTTTTGATGTGAAATAGTACAAAATTGCTATGATAGTAAAGAAAACTACTATTTTTTGTTCCTTTTTACTTGGTGACTTTTTTTCCCAATTACCATGACCTTTCAGACACAACACTGATAAAAAAGTTTAAAAAAATAAAAGGTTGAAAGTGGTTAACCCTGCTTTTGTGCTTAGATTCCTGCCATCAGAATTGCCCAAAATACTTCTGTGACCCAAAACATAGTGGCTCGTTTTTCAAGGCTGCAATATTCAATGCGACAGTCATGTTTTATTGTTTAAATTTGCTGCAGTGTGGTGTCAGCACCAGTGCACATAAAAACAGGAGTCAGTGAGAAAAGTAGCAGACTGATAAGTAGTAGGAATAGTTAACAGGGCTGGGATGATGGTAACTGCACGGACTTGTATGATTTCGTGTAGCAATGACTGAACTTATGTCTGCTTGTTAAAGTATTTGTCTAGTAATAGCGATTTACATTACAACACTAGAAAATAGATTCCTTGAAGGGGTCTAGAAACAGTCTGGGTTGTCTGAGCCCTTTACTCACTTTAAATAATGGGGTGCTGAAGTCAGTAAAATTACACTTGCAGACTACTCCATATGTTTTTACTCTTTGTCTCTGGGATACATTGTATATTATGGCTTAGTTTTCTAACAAAACTCAATTACTCTTGGCTATGTTAGCTATACATTTATTTTGCATGCCCAGGATAAACAGGATGGCTAAAGACAGCAGTATAATTTCTGGATTATTTTTTAATTTTTTTTTTTTTTTACAGGTTAATCTCAGAGATCTTGGGCAGCTATATAAAATCCGCATTGGCCACGACAACACTGGAAACAATCCCAGCTGGTACCTGGAGGAAGTCAGACTTGAAAGAGTAGTCCCTTTCTCTGATCAAGAGATTTGCCTCCCCATAGAGAGCTGGCTTTCCGAAGACAGGGATGAAGGTGATACGTGGAGAGAAGTGGCAATAAGAAACCCTGCAGAGGACCTTTTGCCATGTACGTGCTCAGTATTTTAGATCATGTGTTCAGTAACCATATCCTGTGAGTATATGGCAGTTTTTCATGTTTTCTCCAGGGCAGTGCACCCAAAAGCCACTGTAACCATGAAGCAATCCCTTCCAGATACTTTCTAGCTCCAGCAGAGGGAAGCAATCCTTTAACCCCACTCCTTCCCTTCCCAAAATCAGAATAATAGCTGTTGTCCATGGCATCTTTCCCAATAAAACACTTGATTTCTCAGAGTGGCCAAACATCACTAGTAAATACTTCTCTTTAAAGAAAGACATCAGGCAGGAAATCCAGAAAGGTAATGTCATGTGATATCCAGTTCCTTTCAGCAAGTTTGTGATCATCCTTTCTTGTCCTGCATAAAACATACTTTACAAGAAATCCATGATCTGAATCATCACACACGTGTTTATCAAATCAGGCTTGAGTCACAGCCATTCACATAGAAATTGTTAGCTTCAGGTGACACTTTGGAACTTCAAAGTTTATGACAGCTTTGATGCACTTTGTTCTCTTCAAGTGCAGTAGGAAATAGCCCACAACATAAGGTTATTTTTAAAAAAGTCCTGGGCCTTTGAAGAGGAATAAGGATTCAGTATAACTATTATGCATGTTTTTTTTAAATTAGATTCTCTTTAGATTAATCGAATGACAACAATGCAGCTGATGGCCAATAATGTCTGACAGTGATAGGTCTTACATAGATAGGTGCTGCCATTTAGCAAATTGGATTCAAACAGATGCAGTGAATTTTTCAAGGTGTCTAGGATTCAACATAAAAAAGATCATCATGCTCTTAGTGACAATCAAATAATTTCAGAAGAAACTATCACAGAAATGAAAACCCTTAAGTGAAAAGAATATAATTCTCTGAAAAAAATATTAAGACTGATATGTGAATGTTTTATTGCAGAGGCCAGAAGATGCTGAGAAACATAAATGAGCCAGCTCACATATCTGCTTTGCCTTTTTTTTTTTTTAAGAATAGTTATTAACTTCAATAAGAGATTTCTAAAAATGGGACTGACCAGGATGAACCAAGTTTTATGATCTAAAGTTTTACATGTACCACAGTACCATATGCCATTCACAGTGACATATATGTCATTTACTGGTGCAATAAAAACCAGTGCAGAAGCTAATTAAGTTGTACAAACAATCAATTCAGCATCAATAATTCAAATCTGCATCATGCAGTCTGAAAAACCCATTCATAGAAAAGTACTAATATTCTGGTCAGTGCACTCTATTTATATATTTGTGTATGAAAAATCAAGTCAGTTCTAAAAAAAGGTTGGAAATATCTTTAAAATGGCACATTGTATTAATGCATATTTCCTTGTATTTGCAGGAACATTATCATTAATAAAATATATGTCTCAAGTATATAAGAAAAGATATATTTCCAAAAGAACTTGGAAATTTCTTAAAAATTTAAATTTTACTAATTAGTTATTGATTTTAGGAACATTTAAATTGAACATCAATACAAACTCAGCAAGGAGTCCAAAGGATTTCCTATTTATTTTCTCAGGAACAAGCAAATGAAACACTATCCATTTTCATTTCCCATTTAAAAGTTAATTGCTTACAAGTACTGAGCAAACCACATCAAGTCACTTTCTCCTGCAGAAGAAACTACATGCTGGTAATTACTTAATGAGGATTTTATATGATTTAGGAGTTTGCATTCTGTGCTTTCAATTTAATCTGTTATCTTCTTGTGTTACTAGATTAGCTTAAGTATAAAACTCATGTGCTGAAAACTTTAAACAAAGCGAACAAATGTAAACTAAGCACAGTCAGCACTAATCTTGTAATTGCTGTTCTTAAACACTTACCACATTGCTCTGCTTCCCTTGTAGAAGAAAGGGTAATTTTTCCTCATTCTTTTTCTCCCTTTCCCCACCTGAAGTTTTCTATGAAACCAATATGGATCCAAAGGCTTGGAACTCTTTTTTGACTCCTTGGCTTGACTTTTTTTTTCTAGCACCTTGTCTTAAGATCTGAATTTGTTTCCTGAATCTGTTAGCTTTTCTTTACCTTCCTCTCCGAACTTGCTTCTTTTCCATTCAAATTTCTCAGCTTGGTAACCTCTCTTAGTTTTTTTGACTGTCCTTCAGCCATTTCAAAAAATTAACACTAATCTGGTCTCCTACTCCAAGCATTGATTTCAGTTCTTTCTCAATCTCTCTGTCACACCAGTCTCAACTTCCTTTCCTAACTCAGGTTACTTGTCCCTCCAATGCATGTTTGTCTTTGTCTTCCCTTTTCTTATTTTTCCCACAGTGTCAAGGCTTCTGAATCCATGGCTCATTTTTCTCTTCCTATTACATCTTATCTTTTCCTTTTCCAGCCCTGGAGATCTAAAAAAACTTCACCTGATCTGTCTTTGAAGTTGTCCCTGACTTCAGCATGCTGAACTGGGTGATCCCTGGAGGTTCCTCCAACCTGGTTTGTTTTGTTTTGCTTTTTTTTTTTTTTTTTTTTTTTTTTTTTTTTTTTTTCCCTTCTAGAAGTTCCAGATACCAAACTTTACAAGTATTGGATTTTTTACTTGTTGCTTTTTTGATATGGTTTCACCCCTAGTTACACTGTGATGCACAAAATAAAAATAATTCAACACTTTTTAAAGTGATAGGTATTGGAAATTAGTAATCATGACCTGGGTAAATCTTAAAATAAATACTCAATGGAAATAAGATAGAAGACTTTGAATGCTTTTGACTTTATAACAGAGCAGAATTAGGGGAATCAGACTAGATGTGGCAGTGCAGTGTGGCTCAGTGGGGCTGCCACAGCTGCATGGCCCCAGGTCCAACCAGCAGCAAGGCTCAGCAGGTTCCCAGTCAGCACCCACAGAGGGGACAGGGATGTAGCACACAGAAATACCAGCTGCACAGATCATCCAGACACACACACCAGTTGCACAAACACAGCACCAGCAGCCTCATCCTGCTCCCGCTCTGAGCAGGATGGATGCCCAACAGTTGGACTCTGTATGTGTATAGAGGTGTACAAGGTAGATCCAACAGCTGGGCTCACACATTCTGTCTAATCCACAGTTGCCCCTGGGTCCCAGTCTCTCTAGTTGCTGGGAACTGGACACATGAGCCCCTGAGGCTGCAGCCCTGCTCCAGGTTCTGGTATAGGCCATTTCTCTCATGCCCACCCCAGCAGGTCTCACCCCTAAAGATACCCATAACCCAGGGTGTCTCTGGCAGCTGAGCAGGACTGCCATGGTCTCTCCAACACTCAGCTGCTCACGTGGTCTTGCACTCAGAGACAAGGGCCTTTGACCCCTGGTCCCTCTCCACTCACTGAGAGTCTTACTCCCTTCAGTCTTTCCAGCTGCTGCCATGCAGGACTCCAAGTCCAGATGCTGGTACTTAGTCTCCCTACCTACACATGCACACACAGAGAGAACAGATGTGATCTATTTTCTAACACCACTTCCTCCCCAGGTCACCTAGATCCATCTATTTCCCTGCCTTTAGTTTTTCTCCTAAATGTCTTATAAGTCATCTGCAATCACAAAATGTTCTTCTCCTCCTACCTATATTGCATCTGACACGCTTGGGCATCAAACAACATAAATATGATAGATGCTCCAGATTGTCTCATCGTGGTGGGTTTCATGTCCAGACTGAAACTCCTGGGACAGCCCTGCAGGGGCTGGAAGAGGGTTCCCTTTCTCTAAGGGTGCACCTGTGATGATGGAGATGGGCTGATGGTTCCTGTCATGGGCCTGGGAGAAGCCAGAGCAGGGTGTTACCTGGGCTGCTCCTTGCCTGTATGCCTTTGTATATGTGCAGACTTTTATTACAGATCCTTACATGGGTTACATTCAGGTGTGGCTGAACTTTTGTTCCAGCGGGGTACCTGATGCAAGAGATATTGAATTTTCTTACTGCTCTGTTTATGTGAACATAAATGTCAAATGAGGATATAAATGGGTAAACGTGTCCTATTCTTGTTCACATATTCAAAGGAATAACTGTACTGAAATGAGATAAAAGACAAATACTGAGACTAAGGCAGGAAAAATTCCAGCTCCCAAGATTTAGTATGCTTTTCCACTTGGAGAAGTGTGCAGGCAAACACAGAAAGGTTAGAAGGTGGCCACTGACTCAAATGGTGAAAAGATGACCAAGGTAAATAGTAATAACACAAGTATTATCTCTACAAAATTTTTATCTCCGTTTTATCACTCAGGAGGCACCAACTACATAAGAAAATAGTCAAGCTTCTTTATTGTAAAATTCATTAGTAAGTGTGTTTTTTCAAAGCTAATAATTTTCTTGCATGTAATGAAGAATATATATATATATAGACTATTGCTCCTAATAGTACTAGTGGAGATTAGAGAGCATTTAATGGAGATTAGAGTGAGAACTGTAATTCTAACTGAAATGTTCTAACCTGATATTGTTTTTGTATTTGTGTCTTCTAAATTAATCTATGCATCACTTCTGAGGAAGACAGTCCCTCTTAACCAGTATCAGCCATTAAGAATTTGTTCTCTTTTAGCTTTAATGCTGCACTAACCTGTATCTTTACCCTTCTGTCACGGCAAAATGACCTCTGTGAAACCCAGGCAGTAAACACCAAGGGTTAACACCACAGCTTCAACCTTGCTGTTTGACAGATTGAGCCAAAATGACCATTTCATTCGAGCAGGCATGTCATATGGAAAAAAGGCAGAACCTGGAGCAATACCATGTAATAGCATTCTGGGATCTTGGTATGCCAGCATAAAGGCAGGACTGAATAGAAACAGTTGGGCAATTTTAATGTTGTGTGTCATTTAACATCTCTTCAGGTTTTGCGCTCTTTGGCCTGTTTGTCTGTTTACACTGGCAGCCTGGTGGGAGTGGATTTGCTCAGTGAAGCACTCAGTGCTAAAATCACACTTAGTTTATTGTTCAATGTCCTCTTTGTGGGAGTCTAGAGAGAAGTTACTCCAGGCTTGTTCTAGTCTGTTCCCACAGACTGACCTCCAGTTTGTGTCAAGATTTTTGTCATTGTATTCCTGGAATGTATTATCTGGCATAGTTTCATCCAAAATGAACCTAGTTCTCTGCTCTAAAACCACTCCATGCTGAACACCAGAAAGAAGGAAGTAGAGCCAACCAGGGGCTTCTGTGGTGTTGTTAAGCAAACCAGTGTCATTAGGCACAGACAGCTGTACATCTTCAAATTATTTGCTCCAATCTAGATTATCAAATAATGACTGTACTTTTAGTAGAATTACTTTGAAAAGAGCTGACAATGGGACAGCTGTTTGTACCAAGTCAGATGAAAGACACCAGTGTTTCTGCCATGAAAACTTTCATTTTAATATTCTCAACAATAATTTCTTCTCTAATTCTATTAGGTTTGTTTTCTTCTCCTGAAACATATCAAAATATTAACTTAGTCTTTAGTGCAAAGCAACTGGGGGTGTTTACTGTTTATATTTTCCAAAGGCAAGCATCATAAGTCATTGAGTTCTGTAAATTACTTCTTCAAAGGGAATTGATAATTATATATTGTGCCTGCAAAACCAGGACCAAACTATCTCTTGCCATTGGTAAAGGCACAGGAATATATCAATTTTCTGTACTGGAAACCCTGATCCAGGTGCCCAGAATGGGAAATCCGGAAAAAAGCATTCTCTAACTCATGTTCTATTGCCCTTAGTGTGCCCTTAGGTTACCTCTTCTTCATAACCAGGAAAACTTCCTTTCTCTCCCTCTTTTTTCCAAGGTAGTTCATTTTTTATGTTATCAATAGATGCCAGAAGCTGGAGTTGGGATTTAAAAAACTCCTGAAGCCTCATGATAGTATCTCAAGAGACAGCATTTTTATAGACTGAACAACTAGAAATTTGGTACTAGTACACTTGCCTGCTCATATGACTCTACAGTATTTTTTATGCATTTGGTTCTGTCATTTTTTAGCACAGTTATACTGCTTTAAATTCTGCCTTTTAGAAACTCCTCACCTCTGTCTGAAAACACTTTAGTTCCCTTTTTCCTCTGTTTCATCTATGCACCCATGTTGCAGATTTTTCTCTTTGGTTTCTAGAGCTTATCTAAGGTTACCCTGTGAGCAATTTGAAGATTTCAATCACTTATTTTCTGAAAGGTCATTTTCTTTTTTACTGAGTGCTAGCTGAGATTTTTCCCCCTGCTATTCTGTATTAATTAATCCTCTCATATCCTTTATCAAAGTTACTGTGTTTTCCAAGACATTTTTTCTATTACTTTGATGTGCTCCACTTTGGACAGATGCCTAGATGTGAGTCTCACAGGTCCCTCTCAATGCTGAAACAGTTTCCTGGTTTCTTGTTTTATGAAATAATTTTCAACGTTTTTGTCTTTTTGTTGTTATTGTTTATTTGCCTATGGGTTTACCTTTCTCTGAGTGTTTTGTCACCCCAGTTTACAGCTGGTGTAGTTTCACTGAATCGGCATATAGTAAAATAAAATTACTACTACAGAGTAGGGGATCAGGCCATAGAGTTCTAATTTGCAGAGTGTTGGGATGGCTTCTTCTTCCTGCAGTGAAGGAGGTCTCTGTTGCAGATGGGTCTACAGCAGCAGGGGCCTTAGAATATGTTGGTTACTCAAAAAAAAAAAAACCCACAAAAAAACAAAAGAAACCAGAGAGGCTGAACACATTATCTAGGATCATTTTACTTTAGTGTCTACACAACAAACTGTGTTTTGTGAATAATATACAGAAAACTACAAGTGGAAAAAGCCCACATATGGTGAGTCTTTTTGTCTCAGCAGTACATTCAATGGGTAGGTTTGTTCTCCAGATTAGGTTGTATTGTCCCATCAAACAATTAGTGTACCTTGTTTTGTCTGTTGCAGAATGGCACTGTCACTCTTGTTCTTAGTTTTAAGCAATATTTAGCTCAGGAACCATTAGCACTAGCACCTTTTGTAGGTGTTCTGCAATCTAAAGGAATGGCTTGATTAAATCTGAAAAATTCGAATCCTCTCAGGCTGGTCTTTGCCTAGGTTTCCATTTGCACAGGAGAGGTTTAAATGTCCACAATCTATTTAGTGAATGTTTATTTGAATGTGCAGGCATTTCACCATAGTGGCCATATTCACCATGTTCTAATTAGGCATGTGTATTTTGGACAATATTTTCCTTGCTTTGTTTTTTGTGTGATTCCTATGAAATTCCAATGAAATGCATAGTTAAGGGGTATAAAAATTCCTTTTATTATCCTAATATAATAGCCTGTATTGTAGTAGCCTATATGTGTAGAAAAATTTAGAGCACAAACTGGTCTTTTTTGTTAAGAATGTTCCCGTATAAATAATGCAGATTGTGTAGCTTAAATAAATGTCAGACCTAACATTTTACAGATGGTGAGGGACGTATAGACAGAGGAAATTATAGAAAATATTTTCCATTTTTTTTACATTTCAAGATGCGCATGCTGTCTACTTCAGACTGATTTATTTAGGCTGGTAGCAAAAGAAAGCTCTATTTAATGATTAGATCATTATCATCTCTCTGGTTACCACAGAGATGTGCAGTGCTACAAAACGTACTGTAAGTTATTTATCTGTTAATATCTTTGTGTTTTGTTATAATTACCTCTTGTTCTCTTTTTTGTGACAGAGACTTGTTGGTATTTTGATTTTGTAAACATTTACTGTTAAATGGTTTCTTTAAAAAAAAAAAAGCCTTGAATAAGCTTTAAAATTGTGCTTATAGTTACTGAAATTTTTTATTTTTGGTCATGGAAATTACTTGTAGTTGTAAGTAATACAGATACCAGTCTTTCTATATAAACATAGGAACATAACATAAACAGTCTATACCCTTTCCTTTCCTCCCACAGATACTTTGCAATTTCAAAACTAAGAATGTAAGAGTGTAAAAGTGTGGAGGAAAATTCATGTTAATATGTTCCTTTTTTTACTACCTACAGCATCTTGCTTCATGGGTAGTACAGCCCTGTTATTAAAATTTCTGGTCACAGATTATTATGATTTTTAGCTTTTTTTTTTGGAAATGTAACCTCTCTCCTTACACACCTAAAGATTTTGCCCCTTCATGATCAGTGTGGCTCTTTGCTTTGCTGCATGTTTTCTATCACAGTCTGCTGCCACCCCTTATCCTCTGCCCTTTGGCCAGTTATGATTATATTAGCAGTTATGATATAAAATGTAATTTGGATATATAGCTCAATTATGCTAATTATCAGGGCAATTTATCTTTGCTACTTGCTATTCAGATCTAAAATTTATTTTAGCGTGAATTTTAATACTAAAAACCTTGGAACTAATTTTTATAATGCTCTGCCAAAATTTTGAAGGTGTGTGTGTTATTGACATCAATTGTATGCCATGGGCAATATTGTTACAGTAATGCATGGATGTGAGAGCTGCAATGAATGCTTGGAATAACAGAAAATAATAAAATTGGTCAAGGAACACCACTCCTATTTAGTTGTAATAGTGATATAATGAGTTGCAGACACTGTTTTAACATAATTTTACACAGATTAAAAGAAATACCCTAATTTGGTTTTGTATAGAGTCTATCTATCAACATTTCTCCTATTTTTAATAAATGTGGGACTATTTTTCTTCCTCAAGTATTAGCAGTATTATTTTACTACATGTTTAGCTTATCCTCTGGGAATCAGGAGTAGCTGTTTTTCAGTGATGGTAGAAAACATGATGTTTGAGTTTTATTAGGTGACTTGGGAACAAGTGAATAAAAAATTTATGGAAAAGTCAGATTGTAGTAGCTATTTGGTGGTTTAAGGGTAACAGCATCTTAACCAGTTTTTGTAGAGTATTGTCCAGTTTCAAGAATTTTATTATATTCTGTTTTCATCTTAGCTCCTTCTTAAAAGAAATCAATTGTGTTTGTTAGGACTTCTATTACCATTGTTTACTCCCAAGAACTTTTAAAATTACACATAAATGAAACAGTAATCTTTCCTGTGATCTACTACATAGCAGCAGAAATGGCCAGCTGTGTTAGAATAGAAACACTGCATGGAAAAATTGCCATTAAAATGTAAACAGGAATTTTTTTTTTTTTTTTTAGTCACAGAGAGAAGCACTGAAAGGAAACATAATAGTATATGATCACTTCAAAGAATTTTTTAAAAATAAACTTGCACATCTGCATAGTTATAAAATTATTTTAGTGCAGCATAGAACATCTAATACAGTGATTCCTAATTATATTGCAGAATTTTTTTGAAGATGTATATATTTTTTGTGTGTAAGATGTTTGTCTAGACTGTAAGGAGAGGCATTAAAAAGTTGTAAATATATTTTAACTGAGGGCTGTTTTTGGTTGTTCTATCATTGTCTAATGACAGATGTAGAAACCTTCAAAAGTGAGATGACTGTTCATTTTTTATAGGTGTGGGAGTTGTTCATCTGCTTCCCCAGCTTTGTATGTGGAGTGAAAATCTAAAACCCCTTGGATTTGTAATTGTTACTCCTCTTCTAAGATGAAATGATGGTTAACAACCCAGATAATTGTTTTGTATAAATCTGGAAGTTGAAAATGCTTTGGTAATGAAAAGTAACTGTTACTTCAGATATAGTTAGGTGGTCTCCTGATAAATTGAAAAGAAAGACTTTGTGAATTAACAATGCATAGCAATGCTCAGAATAATGTGGTCTTCTTAAGTTGGTGTTTTAATATCTTTGTGAAGAGAATGAAAAGATTTGAACCTAGAAGTGACAAATTCATGGATATCTGTTGCTACTTGTAAACCTGAAAATCAGTAGAGTTTTCTGGCAAAATTTTGATGAGGACACTTTATAATCTTGCGCAAGCTGTAAGGATAATTTCGTTTTTTCTTCTTGTAGTGTTGGTGTATGAGGTCCATGTATACACAGGTGCCAAACTTGGTGCTGAAACAGATTCCAATGTTTATATCAACATCATTGGGACAAGAGGAGATGCTGGCAAAAGGAAGCTCCACAGATCTAAGAATAATAATGTTAAGTTTCAACGTGGACAGGTGAAGTAAAAACAATGTTGTTTCTGGTAAATAAGAATAAATTATGGCTAGAAGACTGTTTCATCAAGAAATCTTTTTATTTAGAGGGTTTATTCAAGCATTGACCATTTTCCTTATTCAAAATTGCTTACATAATTGCACCATATGGATCATTTTTATCTGCTTGATCAATTATTTACTGAGAGCTTTAGATATGAGAATTTGGGTGTTTTGGTTATTTGTATTGCACATATAGATAAAATTGTAACAATAGCACTTTTGTTGTCCTGAACAGATCACTCTGAATTTTAGAATCAAGTTCTAAATCTGTATTGATAAGTATGTTTTGCAATCTTGGTGAGGCACATAGGGCTAGAAAATAAAATATAGATGCAACTGAATAATTGAAACTGATCATTGTGTCATGCCAAAGGTATTAGTGCTGTCTCTGTGTAATTTTCAAGTGTTATTTGCCCTAAAGAGTTTTAAAGGGTCCTCACTGTTTGGCCAAGATGAATATAAAACAGCTATATTAATTTTGGAGAAAAAAGAGTAAAAAAAACAACTTTTCTATACTGCTAGAGTCAAAGAATTAATTGTGTTTAAGACCTTTATAATTTTCCTTGTATGGTTCCACAGATGGATATTTTCTGCATAAGAGCTGTCTCACTGGGAGACTTGGAGAAAGTTCTGATTAGCCACGATGGAGCTGTTCCAGGTAGGATTTAATTTCCTAGAGACCCAGTCTGTTTTCAAGTCCTTTTTAAACCAAATGCACTTGTTTATGTTGCATCCTTCATAGAAAATGTGACAGAAGGTCTTGCCGTGATAAAAAGTCTTCCTGCAGGTTGGTCACTGTGATGGGATGATGAAAAACTGTGGTAATGGACAGGAAAAAGGGCATGAGTTTAATGTCATATACTGTAATTCCAATCTTTGTTTTCATGATTATTTAGAAGAAAGCACTATTTATTTGCATGTAGAAAACTCTCAAAAGTGTGGCTCACACTGGTAAGACAATCTTTCACTAGACAAAACAGTGAAAGCTATCCAGGAAGGAATTAAAGATATTCAGCAGCTGATTCGCTACCTGACAAAATTTGAGTAGCTATAACACAATGTCCTTGCTGCTTTGGGCAATTGTAGAAGACCTGATTATATATTTGATCTTTGAAAGTCAATGTAGAGCTGTTCCAGTGAGTGACATTGCATTGCAGCTTGTAGGTTTTTCAGGAAAAAGGAAAGAATTTGGTAATGAGATGAATTTTGGGTATAGGCACTCAAAGAAGTGTCCATCTCTCTGGAACGATGTAAATGAAGAGAAAGCGAGCACTTAAAAGCACCAAAGATGTAAATACTGCAAATATGCTTACAGATTAATATCTAGGAAGAAGCTAAATGAAGGGAAGGATTTTTAAGCAGTTCAGGGTTCTACTGATAACAGATTATAAAAGCCCATTTACCCTACTCTGCTCTGAAATGGCCCCAAGCAATGCCCATCTTGCTGTCTGTACTGCCTAAGGCTCTGAGCAGACTTGTGACTATTATAGAAATAGCCATAATAGTGCAGCCTTGGAATGGTGTGTAATCTTGTTTCCTGTATCTGTAGTTCCACAGAGTTTGCTGCCTTCTGCAGTATGGTTGATTGTACACCTGAGAGTTTCACACTGTAGTAACCCAAGACATAACACAAAAGGCACTGTGGTGGAGCCCACCTTCCCTCTATTCCCCACTGCACCATACCATGCTCTCTTCCCTCATATTTCCTTTAATAGGCAGCACAGATCAGCAGGATCAGTGTTACAAATCTGTAACCCAATTCAGCTATCTAGGATGTTTTTTGACATTGGAGTTCAAATCTGTGGGTTTGAAGGACTGTTTAAACTGGACAATGAATTGAATTCTACCTGTAACAAAATATATGCTTTGGTAATTCAGAAAGGTGTTCATTGTACTCAGCACAGACAGATCTTACAGATAATCTTTTGAACTGTATCTTTTGAACTAGCCCCACATAAACTTAGCCTGAGGTGGCTGAGGGGTGGAGAGCTGGAAAAGAATACCAGCTCAGGAGAGACTCAAACTTTTGTGGGCTGAAGGAGGGTTCCTTCAGAGGTGGGGTGCCCTTTTTTCTCATTACTTGTCTGACTGACAAGGCAGGAAGGTCTCTCTCTGGCCAGCCCTGTGTTCGGCTGGACCACCTGGTAGCTCTGAGCTACGCCACAACAGAACCGTCATGTGGGTTCTTGGCTCTGCAGCCCCTTTACCGTCACTGTCACAGCCGTGGTTTGAAAGAGGGGAAACTCTTGAGGCTTGGGAAACAAAGGTTTTATTTGGGGATCACAGGGGAAGCCACTGACCCCAGGCCCGGTGCCTCAGGAGAGAGACCCCGAACCTGAGCTGCATGGGGTTTTTGTCCAAAACAATTCAAGGGGTGGATACAAGTTGTAAACCAATAAAACAAAGCAAGGTGGCAAATGCCAACTGAATTACCTAAACACTGAAAAATCAAGGTAAATTGGGGAGGGGTCCCTGGGGGATCCGCCAACCACTGGCCGAACCTCTGGACCTTCAGATGATTGATGGACAGGGGGAAAGATACATTGGAAAGGATGGGTAGGGATTCATCCTGGGGAGGGACCAATGGGAGACAGTCTCTGGGCAGAAACCTGGGTTGTCTTGGAAACTCTTATCAACTTCTGATAAGAACACATTCCAGGACAGGGGCCCACCTAAAGTGGCTACAAAACTACACTAAAGTTACAATTAAAACTATACTATACTTATAACTAAAACTTATAAAACAATTCCAACATCCCACAGGAAGGTCTTTAGTCTTGATTTGGAACCCGTCTTGAAATGATCCTAGAACATGTTTTCTTTGGGCTCTTAGGCTGCAGTACATAATTCTACTCCCACAGATACCGTGAATGAGGAAAGTAAAGGACTTTGTCCTAGAGAACAGGGTTTGCTCCATGCACTACCTGGGGATGCCCTTCCTATGTGACAGAAACTGCTGCCTTCTAGGGACTTCCAGACTTAGATGACGCCAGGGGGGAAAAGCATAAGGATAAAAAGAATGATTGTTTTCTTCTGACCAAAACATTCTGCATGCTGTTTTGCTGCAATGTGCTGATAGGTAATGGTGTGAGTCGGTCAAAACCTTGCAAGCAATGTGACAAGTTGTGAGTGATGCAGGTACAGTGAGGACAGGATATCAGAGAAGGATGTTTCAGGACAGCCAGACCAGTCACAGGATGGTCATTGGAAGTGATCTAAAAGATCAGCGTGGATGTGCCAGTGCTTACTGCAGTTACAGAAAAGATGGAATCAGTAGCCCAGCAGAAGTGAGACTGCACAGCCCCATGCTTGCTGGTCTCATAGTAGCAAGGCTGAGTGTGTGTCCCCCATCAGAATGCACACAAATACAAGTATATATCTATAAAACATGTGTGTGCACACAGATGGCCATGCAGACCAACACAGACAGGAACTCAGCATGCACACAGACAGTGCAAGTGGCCTTTCCCTGTTACCCTCTGCAGCTGACCAGAACAGCAGTCCACCAGTGTCAAATATAAAAAATATCTACAGGATGGATGTATAAGGTCTCCAGCAGCTGGCCTTGGGCAGTCAGTGTTTCCAGTTTCTGGCTCTGGATTCTTGGATCCTCAGTTTTGCCCATTACCAGCACCAAGATATACAAAACCCTTCCAAGGCTGCAGACACACTCAGTTTGCACATGAGAGTATACATTTTAAAGATTCATTAATTAATATTTTTGTGTATGTAATAAGGAGAGGACCAAAATTTTCACACAGATCTTGATTACTGGCATAAACAGATTTGTCCCAATATCCTTGTGCTTGATTACAGGGAATCAAAAGATGTAGGCTGGATTGTTAATGGTGTTGACAGTTCAGAGCTGTGTGCATGTATTTGTCTCCAAGGGAAAAAACCCACTCCTCTCAAAATTAAAACAGGCAAAGGCAGAGAAGAATTCCGTCTCTTATGAGAGACAGAAAATAATAAAGCTTTCATTCTGTTAATATATCTTATTTATTTAGATGAGATCTGTCTTAATATGATCTGTGTTTCTGCTAGAAAAAGTTAATCTAGGCTTTTTTCCTTAAAATTTATTTTTTAAAAAAGTATGATTTTACATTATAAACTTTTGTCATTTCAACACAGGCAGTGGATGGTTCCTGGATAAGATTGTCATCAAACATAAAGAAGGAGAGGAAGCTCAGGAGGTTGTATTTCCTTGTAATAGGTATGTCATTTATGGAGAAAAAGAATTTGTTACCTGCCAGCAATGTAATGAAAAAATTTTAGAGCAGATATGTGCACACAACCTAGATGTTTGAGCAATGCCCCAGAGTTTTTCAACACACAAGTGATGCAAAATTTTGCACATGAAGACAAGGAAAATTTCCTATATTGGCATGGAAGGGAGTCACAGCCTAATGCAGAGAAGCCCCAACCCAACACTGTTGCATAAGAGAGAAGATGTGTTGATCATGGTTTTTTAAAATTATTTTTGTCTAAATTATACAGAAACCATGTGAAATTAAATAAGCTTTCAGTTCTGAATCTTTTAAGAAGTATTGTGTGTAAAGATCTGAAATTACATAGTTGCCAGCATGGAAACAAGGTGGGATGACTTGCACAGCTGTGGTGCTGTCATGGATGAGCATAAGCTCTTCAGCAGGGAGGGGAAAGGAAGGAGAGGAGATGGGGAAGCCCTTTATGTTAGGACATTTCTTGATTGCCTAGGGTTTGATGATGGTGAGATAGAGTTGGATGTTTATGGACAAGAACTGGGGGGAAGGCCAGCAAGGCCAGTGTCATGGTAGAAGGGTCTAGGTCTGTTACAGATCAGCCACCCAGGAGGAAGAAGCAGACAAAATGGAATATGAGCAGCTGGAAGTCTCCCAGTTGCTGACTGTTCTCATGAGGGACTACAAATACAATATAGCAGAGGTGAAGGAATTTATGAGGTTCCTGGAACCCATGGAAGAGGACCTCCTGACACATTTGGTGAGGTATCAGAGTAGGGAAGACACCCACTGGATGAAGGAAAGGCTGACCCACTTAATGCCTTCTTCCCCTCAGTGTTTAATGGCAATACCAGTTCTCCTCATGGCCAGCCCCCTGAGCTAGAGGAAAGGAGTGGGAAGCAGAATGAACCCCACAATCCAAGTGGAAATAATCAGTGGCTTGCTGCAGCACTTAGACATATACAAGGCTGGATGTTATCCACACAAGGGTGCTGAAGGGAGAGGTACTTGGGTCACAACAGCCCCATGCAGTGCTACAGACTTGGGGGTGAGTTGCTGGAAAGCTGTTGGGTGGAAAAGGATCTGGTAGTGCTGGTCAACAGCCGGCTGAACATGAGCCCAGGTGGCCAAGAAGGCCAGTGGCAACCTGGCCTGGATCAGCATTAGTGTGGCCAGCAGGACCAGGGCAGTGATTGCCCCCTGTAACCACCACTGGTGAGGCTGCATCTCCAATCCTGTGTCTAGTCTTTGTCAAAAATTGCTTTCTGCTTTTAGAAACTGCTAGTGATCTTTTGTTTCTTAGGATGGAATGAGGAGATAGGTCTCAAAAGTTAATCAAGCAATTTCTTGCAACAAGAGTTGAAATACAGTGGAGTTTAGACTTCATATATAAGGGATTTATTCATAGAGTTTTTGTTACATACAAGAAATACTTTTTGTTACATACAAGAAATGAACTGTGTTATGGATCCTTGGGTTTAAACAACTACAACAATAGAATAGAAGCTGCTAGTAAGCACGTATTTATTTATTTTTAAATAAGTGAGGTTTTTGAAGATTGGGAAATGTTATGTGAACAAGGGTGTTCAACTGAAGGAGTATGAATATACGTTTGCAGTGAAATGATGTTGCAGAAAAGCTCCTTAAATTCATCAGTATAAAAGAAAAGTAAAGAACAGAAGTTCAGTTTGTTGCTGGAGATCTGCAAAAGTTTTAGAAACTTCCAGACCTGCAGGTTTTATATATAATTTTAAGTACAATGACTATAACTAACCACTGCAGGTTTTATAACTCCCTCACACATACAGCTGAGTCTCTGAACCAATAAATAATTAGTATTTCATATAGTGGACTCTATATACTACTACCTCACTTCATACAGCTACCAGGAAAAACCTCTTCTTTGCCTGGAGCAAATTGAACCAAATTCTTCTTCTCTGAATAAGACCAACTGTGCTGAAGATATAAAAGAAAATTTGATCTTGGAAGTAGTTTCAAGGTATAATTTGAGAAAAGGCATATAAAAATACTATTTGAGACAAAAGGTAATAGTCAGATGATCTATATATACTATGCTAATAGTTTTTATTAATCTTATTATTTTTGGTTTTACATTGAAAGATGGTTAGATAAATATCAAGACGATGGGAAAACAGAGCGGGAGCTAACAGCCAATAGTAAGTATTTTGTTAAAGAAAATTTGTTATAGCATTACAGTGTATACTTAATGTCTAGTTATTACTGAAGAACACTTCCAGATGAGACCATAACTAAAGAAAAAAGTCATAATAAAGCTAGCTCACTGTGGGAAATTTAGGGAACTCCCCTAAATAGGGAGATTTTTTTCCCACCAAGTCCAATGCCAAGGTTGAAATGAGCAAAGCTTGCAGCCTTTTCTTCAAGGTTATTTATGTTATCTTGAAG
Source organism: Aegithalos caudatus (assembly GCA_013389925.1). NCBI lineage: Eukaryota > Metazoa > Chordata > Aves > Passeriformes > Aegithalidae > Aegithalos > Aegithalos caudatus. Next base: position 17,008 of record WEIU01000671.1, on the reverse strand, counting down.
TTTGCATGCCACCCAGCACCAGGCTTTGCATGCTGGAAAACAGGAATGGCAAATGCCACATGGTAGAAAATCCAAGGCCTTTTAAGGACATTTGAGCCAATTAACTCTTAAAACATACTATATTTACAATTTTATGCCAATAACTATGACTCATCCTAAACATGTAATTTTTACATCAAATCTATCCTACCAATCATCTTGTGCTACCATCGCAGCAGAAGGTGAGGGAGAAGGAGGAAAAGGAGAACAACATGGGTCACCGCCCAGAATCCTCCATCTTGCCTTCATTCTAAAAACCCAAAACTACAAAGTTTCACCCTGTGACAAACTAAACTACTCTTTATTTCAAACCTTTGTTATTCTTAATTCATCACTAAGTGTTGGTAGATTTTCCCATGGGTTAAAATCCAACACAGTGCTTCCCTGGGGTCTCAGCCAGGGTCTCAGACCCCCCAGGGCAGCTCAGAGAGTTTTCCACCTGCCCTGGACTCCAACATCTCACAATTATTTTTCCTGTGCATATTTTAGAGGATGGAAGTTCAATGAAGACATTCCTTAAAGGTAAGAGCTGTTTCCCAACCATTGTTTTCTATACCATAGTTTTTGCTGTTTGAATTGATATCAATATTGAGAGAAATATGTGAGCAAGTGGCCTTATTTGTATGTGTGTTTTCTTGTATATCAGCTGTGAGAGAAAATGACAAATTGGCTGGCAGTAATCTACAGGAAGGACTAGACTTTTATAAGCAATTGAGAAAAACCATAAAACACTTCTGGTTTTCTTCCTATTTCTGCTATTGTGTCCTGAAATCAACCAGGAATTGGAATTCCTCTGAGAAGAGATTCAAGTGGGTTTTTTTTACCCCAGTGTCAGTCATTTAATACTTGGGGACAGGTCCCCTAGCAAACATCAGCAAGTTGAAAAATGTGTTGTGAAGTGTTAGTGGAAATATTTTCAGGTCAAAATTCCAAAGTAGCCAGAAATAATGCAAGCTTAAACTCCAAATCCTCCAGTGAAGCTAAAGTGCATTCAGTCAGCTAAATCTGTTTGAATTAATAAAAAGACATTAATAAAAAAATCCCCACCCAACTTTCTGTTTTCCTATCTGCAAAGACAGTCCTCATCCCTGTGATGCACGTTACCATCGCCATGTTTCTTCCTGACCAGAAAAGAGAAACAGACTGACACACATATTTTTTATGAACATTTAACTGTAAATGGCTATTCTGTACAACTGTGTCTGGGAATTTAATGGGAGAAATTTAAAAAAAAAAAAAAAAAAAAAAAAGTTTTCATATGTTTCTTGCTTTCTGTAGGATGAGTCCTAGTCTCTCAATCTAGTTCCAGTTTCAGTGAAAACTGAATCATTTGCATTCAATCAAACAGTTTAGCCAGCAGCTTTATTATTCCACAAAAACATAACTTTGACAAGAGGGGAATGATGAACTTGGGTAAGTAAAGACTTTCTCATAAAGAAAGTTGATTTTCACGAGTGACTTGGAATTGGATTCTGCATTCTGCTAAGTGCACAGTTCTGGGAGACAACAATAATATGTTTCACCTTATGTTCAGAAAATGCACTATATTTTACTACCAATTCAAAATTTTTTCCAGCACAGTTTCATTCTTCATTATGGTATAGTAAGCAGGCACAGATGCACAGGCTGCTCATTGCTTGTGAGCATCAAGAGTGATCAGACTCAATAGAGTGATTATGAGGAGAAAGGAGTGGCTTGTTCTTAAACAGCTTTTGGAATGTCACATTGTCAATACGTCCAGGAGAACCTGGAGACTATTGAGATCAGAGCTTCTGAAAAAAAAAAAAAAAAAAAAAAAAAAAAAAAAAAAAAANAAATAAAAAAAAAAAAAAAAAAAAAAAAAAAAAAAAAAAAAAAAAAAAAAAAAAAAAAAGGTTATAAAAGAAAAGAACATTTTTAGGAAGTTATCTGTCAGTTAGCTTTATGACAGCTTAGCTTGAGCTGCTCTTCAGCCATTTTTGTTTTACCCATGGGCTCATTCCAGTGAGGAAATGATATAGGTTAGAGATGGGACTTTTATGCCTTATGTGAAAAAGATGATGATCATGACTGATTTTTCACTGTTTTAATTTGTGTTGTCATATCATTGATCTTGTAGACCTTGCATTACTGAGCTTTGTATGAGGACAACAATCACAAGAGGTTTGGAAAGATATCCTGTAGTCAGTTCTGTGTCATTCTATCATGACTAAGTGCCAATGTCAGAGCTGCTAAGAAGAGAACATTCCAGAGATGCAGAGTCCTGGAAGAAAAGATAATTCCCTTAGATTCTCCCAGCACATGTAGCAGTGAAGATTTTATGTGGTAGAATAGTGACGAGCAGTCTCCTTCAGCGTGGAGGGGAAAACTTTCCATGTAACGTATATATACTGAATAAGAGGCAAGTGGGAGTTTTGATGTTAGGGAGCCAACGTTTTGGGCACTCAGGTGGTCATATTCTGTATGGGCTGCACTCTGCAAATGGGCTTCAGGGAAAGTCATAAAAAACTGATTGGCATAATTCAGTGTTTGCTGATATTCAGGGTAAGATCAATGTGTTTAGGTGTGGTTTAAAGCATTGGTTACAGAGCAAATTTATTTTATAAGTCACTCTGAAGGTCAGAAATCTCATTCACTTTGGATGAGGTCAGTAACCTGTTCAAGCACCTAGCCAAAGAGGAAACTTTGAAACTCATCATTGCTAGGTAGTTTACTTGAAGGCTCTTTGTCCTTTCTCAGCCAGGCTGGCATTATGCCAGCTCTAATGAAGCATAAATCCCACATCCCAGTGATTGCTGCTGCTGGCAATGGATTCTGCCAAAATGCAGTCTGCCCATATCAAGTTTTCTCAGTAACCTTTGTACATTTGTACATTACAGAGAGGCTCTGACAAATCAGGCATAGGAATAGATTTATTTGTATGCCTCTGATTCCTCCTTGTATATTTGAGGCAAGATAAATAGAGAAAGAGTATTGCCCTGGTGGAGAAAGCAGATAGGTGCTCTCAGCTCTCAAATGAAGTTGATTTGAGGAGTTTGAAGTTGATTTGAATGGGACTTTATGTTAACCTCTAAAAGTTTCCTATGTGGTAGGGATATTTTACTACTTTTCCCTTCTGTTTTCTCTGTTTATTTTCCTTTTCTGCCTCAAAATAGATGAGGTATTGTAATAGCACATAGGAAAGCTTTTTCTCTCAAAGCAGGAGACAAGAGACAGTGTGTTCCAGTGATATCCTCGCTGCAGTCAGCTAAAAGGAGCTGGCTTCCTGTAATGGGATGCCTGTAGGGTGTCCTGAGGTTTTGTGGGTTTATGTGGGTGGTAAATAAAGTGTGGTTCTGTAGCAGAGTTTGGTTAATAGACATTTCTTGGTTAGCTCCTCTGCTGTTGTGCAAGGTTTTTTTGTATTAAGGCATACAGGAAATTCATATGAAAAGAGAAAACATTGAGTAAATTCTGCTGTGACTAATTTTGTTTTGGAATTCTTCCCTACCTTGCAAGTACTTGATAATGGACTAAGAATAATCACAGGATTCCCAAATTTAAAAGGGAATTGACCCACTTCTAAACAGCAACAACAGTGTATTTCCATTGCCAGATGGAGGCGGAAATCCCTAAGAAAAAGAATTAAGCAGACTGACTGCTCTGCCTCAAGGCAACACAAATTTCTACAATCTTCAAGAAATAAGTAACCAACTCCTACATCTTGCAAAGTGTGAATGTCATTCTGGGTGTTAAGACCAAAAAACACCAGAGTGAAATAGTGTATTGTAAAATCAGTTTTTAAAATTCTTTAAAAATACATAAATGGCTCATATTTTAAAAAACCCAGAAAATAAAACTTCCTTTTCCAGCTTTCTGAATTACGCTATTAAATGTTGACTTCAGGTTTTGCCATGCCCAGATTTCTATGTAAAGAAGTCATTGCAGGATTGATTTTCACAATTTTATGGAAGGAACTTTCAGGTTCCAGACTAGTAGATAAAAGAATTTCTGGCAGGAAATTGTTATGACTGATCCCATTTAATTTCTGAAAGTTAAGAAATGATCCTTAATTTTAACATGTATCTGGATAAACCTCTCTAACGGGAATCAGATTCTTGGTTATATCATTATAGTAAAGAGAGTATTCTAGATTATTCTAGACTTTTTCTTTCACAGAATTCTAGTTTTTTTTTTTCCCCTAGTATTCATTTTATTGCTTCCCACATTGACGTATCAAAGGAAATGGCTATAGCTTTATACATAAGCTGTAAAAGTACAATAACACACTAACACACTAATCAGTCTGAAAGGAAGTTAACACAGGTCAGTGATATCAGGAGAAAAGCCTTTTTAAATGTGGCCACATATATGAAACATAGAAAATGACCTATTGAAGCCTAGCTATCTCATTTCCACAACTTCACTCCTGAAGAGATATAGAAATAACTGAACACAATAAACACTTGGCATCAGTCTTCTGTCTCATGTAGCCATCCTCGCCAAGTAGATGTTTAAGTGAATAGAATATTGGACAAAGGATTTTCTCATTCTTCTGGCATGAGCAGGTTAAATGAATTCGTTGAACTGAGAGAAAATGCAGTCAGTGTGTGTTAGTTCACTTAGCAAACTGTACAAGCATTAAAAATAAGTGTAAGAGAATAAAGAATCACAGACACTAAGAAGCCTTAAATCTGTAACCATTGATTTATTCCCTGGAAAACTCCCAACTGGTGTCTTAGCCTTCCTACTGAAATAATAATTAAAAACAGAACCATGGATATTAATTAAAATAAATCACCTTGCCTGTAATACCTTCTCTGAACATGCTGCCTCTTTGAGGAGGGAACAGGCATATCTGTGATTTCTCTTAACTTATNGCTCCACTTGGGAAATACAGAACTGGAAAATTATCTTAATTTCCTCTCTGCTGTGTTCCTGGGACACCCTTCAAAATGGGGCATGGTTGGAGAGGATAAGAGATTCAGGACTATGTTGGGAGTCTTTGTAAAAATTTGAAGCTCCTCATAAACCCTTGGAGTGCTCAGGAACAGCAAAAGCTCAAACAATGCTTGACTTCACCAAGTGTGACACCCTGAAGAGAACCACATGCCAACCTGGCACAAGGAGATAAAATTCAAAGCTGGCACATATATCAAACAGCAAAAGTTCCTCATTAGGCAAAGTATGGATCTTCTACACACTACATCTGACTCATTGCTGGAAATGACCTTAAAAAAAGAGTTCAGATGGAAGGATCCTTTCAGCTACTGTGTTACTCAGAAGACTGGCTGTGAGATGATTATTTGCCTGCTGTTTTCTAGCTGAGCCCAGAAGAGTCAGGGAACATTCAGATATAAGGCAGAAACAGGCTCTATAACAAGAGGAAAAACAGGATTAGCTAAAAACAATAAGAAAAAAGAGGAAAATTATAAATCAAGAAAACCAGATCAGATTTTCGTCTAGTCTCCATCTTTAAGCAGGCAGAGGAAAACAAAAGGTAGGGAAAAAGCACACAGTTCTGTAAGAAAATGTCACATTCGATTTATTTCTGAACTAAATGATTCTAAAATTCATTTTATCAGCATATTGTATTTTGGGCTTATACACAATCAGAAAATAGCTCTCTTTATATCAGTCCCATTACAAAATTATCATATTATCATAGTATTGGCATAGTCTAAACAAACGCTTTTAATTTGTTCCCACTGTTAACTTTGTCTTACCACGTAGGATCAATTGTCTTTTCAAACAAAAAATTCCTTTGAATTCAGAGGATGAGTTACCTTCAAGCACTTAAATAACTTCCTAAATTATACTGTCCATCTAAGACTGTATTTTTCCCACACCATGAATAGCTTCTCAGTTGCACAGTGGACTTCTAAAACTATTATGACTACAGGG
>WEIU01000671.1:337-11087 GCA_013389925.1 Aegithalos caudatus | reverse complement strand
TGACTCCAGGGGACTTACCAAAAAACAACTGTAAAAGGCCCAAGCCATGAGGTGAGGTCAGTGCAAACATCTCTTCAAAATTTCCTGAATTCTGTATTCAACCCTTATGAGTGATCTGATCCAACAAATGGGCAGACTGGAACAAAACAAGTTAGAAAAATCTGGAAAAAAAAGTTGAAGTTTCATTGTTTAGCTAGTTATGTATTAACCAGCAGGTCTTAAAATTGTATTATATACAAGTCTTTCAAAATGTGAATATTCTTTTCATGTTACATAAGAAGATTCTAAGAACTGAAATTTATTATAATAATTACTGTAATTAAAGTTACTATTTTGTTACAAAGAATACAAAAAAAACACCCCTAGGCAAAGTGCCTTTTTTCTTCTTCCTAGGTGTTAATTTCTGTTTTCATACCCACTTCAACAATTGTCTTGTGTTTATCAAGTCTGAGATATACTTATCTTCAAGAGATTTTTTTATTAATTATTAACTATTTATTTATAGTAAATGGGATGTAAATGCACGGTAATCTGTAATTCTTCATTGTGATAGTAACAAAGGCATCCATTGCTCTCTACCACTGATCCTAAAAAGGTTTAATTGGTAAATTGATACTAAGAATGTTTTTCCTGTTTTAGCACAACAGTGGAGAGTGCAGGTTAAAACAGATGGAGATTCTCCAGAGCCACAGGAGTGTAAAAGGACCCTTGTGATTTATGGCTCAAAGGGCAAAAGTGATGAGCTTCTGCTGTCTCCACAAACCCCAGGATATGTGTGCTTTTTCCCCAGAGCAACTGACCAATTCATTGTAAGTCAGAAATATACAGTACTACAAAGAACTTATCATGACATTGCCCTCTAGGATATAGATAGAGATAGATATAGATGTATATGTATACGTGTGTATGTACATAACCAGCGTTATATATACACAGTTGATTTGTCTGGTAAAAATGATGTAATGTTTTACAAAGATGGAATGACATTAGTATAGGACTTGAGTCATCTCCTACTGCTAATTCCTGTTCTACTACAGCCAGCTCCATGGACTATTTTGTATAATTTTTTGCATTCACCAGCTCATCTTGAATTTTTTTTCTAATTCCCTAAAGATTCCTGAGTTGAAGTTCAAACAAAAGGCAATATACAATTATTTGTGAATGCCGAAGATGAAGGATTGGGCAGCATTTCCAGGGGACATAAGTGAGCTTTTCTTTCCTTCATTTCCATCTTTGTAAAGTAGTATCCACTCTCCACAGGATTGCTCTGTCTCTCAGGCCAGCAGGCAGAGGATTTTTCTGGATAATCACAAATCACTGGAGAATGCATTCATGCATATCAAGGAGTGGTGAACTCTGAAGCAGTAGCTTATATATGGCCAGTATTAAAATCAACCCTAACACAGTCCTGACTGCCCGTACACCTGACACACATGCTGCTGCTTTGAGAGGATTCATCTGAGGCATCTTTTAAATCTTCAAATTCTGCTCTGACTTTCTAGGCTAAGTCATTGCTAATTCTGTTTGGCATGAAGTACAGCTTCTAGCCAGCAAGATGGGTGAAATAGCTTGCAATTCGAGGCAGTTTTATACAGCTCAGAAAGACTTTTCAATGACTGCAATAAACATTCTGAAAACAATGGCAAAACTATGTTTAGAAAATTATGTTAAAGCTTCATTGTAATGGCCTGATCCAGGGTGAATTTTTAGTTTAAATAACAAGCTAAAGCAATTTAGAAACTTTATGGGGAGTAAATGGAAAGATAAATTGCATTGCTTAAAGACAAGGAAGCAGCTGCTTATCAGAAAACACACAGGAAACACACTGAGCAACAAAACAAGCTTCCTATCCCATGCCATGAACACAAACTGAAGAGGTCAGTAGAGGTAGAATCTATCTAGGGAGCAGCAGCACCAGGTGACTGAATTTTGGCAAGCATCATTGTATAAAGCAGAACTTTGCCATATCCAACGTGTTGGTAATTTCCCAAATGGCACATATTCCTTGTTAAGGCTGCCTAATTTCAGTGATTGGGTATCACACTAGGAGAAATTATTATTTCTATGTGTCAGTCGTGGTTGCCCTCATAATCTACTATCCTTGGTACACAGTGCATTATCCATTGTACCCTTCCACCCTAGCAGCTTTCTGAATGCTTATTCATACTTTGGCTAGAACTTTGGGTTAGTGCCTGTATTTCCCCCACAGCTATTTGTATCCTTGTTTTCAATGCTTTGTATGAAGAAGTTACTACTATTTGACCATTATTTACTGTCCATGACATTTTATTTCTTTGCTGCATTGCTTACAGTGCAGCTCACAGAGTTGCAGCTCACAGAGTAGCAGCTCTGGTATGAAGGGGCATTTGGGGATTCATGGGTATCTCCTTAAACACCCTCACACCTCTTTAGGTGCTTGGGCCAATAAACCCAGTTTCTTTTTGCTTTCCCTTTCTTTGTTCTTACTAAGACTATGTATGCAGAAGAATGCAGAAACTTTGCTTATGTTTTCTCACTGTAGCAGCAGGCTGGAGGCATGAACGTGATATCACAAGGAGGACAAGCTGTGAATTCAGCTTTCCAGCAAGCAGGAATAAATGAACTTTTAACCTCCCCCCAAGATCCTGGTCCTAGACAAACATCCTTAATAATATAGTGCAGTAAAAAGAAAACCAGGTTATGTGCTATAAGCAGCTCACATAGTTTTGAAACAGTAAGCTTAATTTTGATCTGAGAGATACATTTATTGAACACTGAGGACAGAAAGGCATGTAAATTCCTGGTTTTCCAGGTGTTTTCACACAAGTATATGCACAGATGTGTATCGTATTCAAAATTATTATTCCATCCAAAATATGTCAAATCAACTCCTATGAAAGAACAGGTGTAGTTTAATTGCACATAGTAAACATAAAGAATAAAATTAAAAGAGAGAAAATAGCATGTCTTAGGTAAAGTTGGGTTTCAGTAATCTCAGAAATGTGTAGTATGGTAGTTCAGCTGCTTTAATAAGAATTAATTTAATTAGAGCACTTTAGTTTTAAAAAATAAATTGAAAAATAGGTGAATGTGTCAATGTTATGAAATCTGACAGGAGTTATAGTGCTGAAGGCAGCATGGCAAGAAACCAGGAAAGAGGTGGATTTTTTTTTCCTTGGTAGTCTTGATTGGAATCAATCATTGGACTCACATGGAATGAATAGATTTGAAAAGTATTTAGATCTTTCTCACAGTCATCTTTCTTGGTTGTTAATAGAGTAAGTTTGTCAGAGTATGCCTTTTGAAAGTCCTAGTGTATTGCACACATTCTGTTCTCCAGAGAATCATAAAACACCTGGGACAGAGTGTGAGATTAGGATGCCCAAAACTATTGTCCAAAACATTAGCACAGGTAATACAAAATGAGCCATAACCTTCAAGAAGGAGTGTTGGTAAATACACAATAGATTTTGAATGTATTTTGTATTAAGGATCAAGAAGGTGACAGAAAATTTCAAACCACATAACACAATAATGCATGTGTTTTCCACAGTATGAGATGATGCTCCAAATAAGCAGAAGGATTTATGGAGTATATGACAGATGTCTGTCCAATTGAATTTTAGGATGCTTCAATGAAACCCCATTAACTAGAATAATTTATCAGGTGGATGGGTGTGATTTCTTTGGGTTTTTTTGTTTTTTTTTTTTTTTTTTTTGTTGTTTTGTTTTGTTTTTTTTTTTGGGGGGGGGGTTGTTTGTTTGGTTTTGGTTTTGTTTGTTTTTTGGGTTTTTTTTGGGGTTTTTTGTTTGTTTTTTTTTGTTTTTGTTTTTGTTTTTGTTTTTGTTTTTGTTTTTAGCAGGGAAAAGAATGAAAAGGAATTACATTTAAATATACACCCAAATAATAAAATTTACAAGGCTTTAATTATCCTAGGCATGATGTCTTTGAGAAGTCATGTGTGAATTAAAGAGGAAAAGATTTAAAATGTTATGAAATTCTCTAATCATCATTATCAGTTACCTATCTCTCAGATCTTCAGAAGCCCAGCGGCTCCTCCTAATTTTAAGAGCCATGCTCCTTCAGTCATATGATGGAAGACATTGTGTTTAGTATGTGAATAATAATACCAATTCAGTTAAGATTTCAAGTTCTGAATATTAAACTATTCAGAAGAAATAAATGTGAAAAAATTAATTAGGAAATTATAGTAGTGAATGAGGTATAAAGTGTCCTCTTGCAAGGATACTTCAACGAATTTAAAACCAGGACATTCACTGGTTATATATTTTGTGATGGATTATATGTCTGTCTCTGCTTCAAAATTCATGTTGCATCAATTAATAGATATTGGTGGAGGGAACAGACAATTTTGGGATCAAATATCATATTCCAAAGGAAAACTGCTTGTACTAAATTGGTCAGAAAAGGACTAAAAGAATGTCATGGCAGTGCTGGATACAATGAAGGATCTGAGCAAAAAAGCTAATACTGGCCACAACTGTAAGGGAAAAAAACAAATCCATGAAAAGAGGTGATCTAATACAATCAGTTTAAAATAGCTGGTATTTAATTCCATGGATCATAAACAGTATGATTATCAGCACTTGCTGCTTCAAAGGCAGTCAAGGAATTAATTGAAATTGTAATTCTAGAAACAAAATGGACAATTGTGGCTTCTAAATAGTTTATCCTGTATTCTGGAATTATTTTCCTATATATCTCTTCTGTGCATCTCCTACAAGAACTATAGCACATGTATTTATGCCAACTTAGTGAATTGCAAATTTGGGTAGCAGAAGACAAAGTAAAATGTGAGTTACAGCTTGCCCTGTCACATAAAAATAACCAAATTCTATACTTTTGCCACTCCCAAACAGAGAGCTTTATGGAATAAGTTGTTCACAACATTTAGAGTAGCTGTGTCTTACAGTCATGGTGGCCATGCATGAGAAAAAAAATCTGCAGGCAATAATTTTAAAGTCAGTAGTCTGGCTCTGAAAGAGAAGAAGCAGTGGCTTTGTTGCCTGTGAAAGAACTGTAGTTTAGATGGGTGAAAAACCTGTGCACTCTCCTCTCAATGAACCCAAAAATTTCCTGTTAAGTTTAATCAGGTGGAATGCATATTTTGCGAGGAATTAATCCACTTAGTCCACCACAGCTAATGATACATAGTTAATGATATCCTTTGCAACATACACAACATGAATGAAAAATCTTGGCATGAAATTCTGCCCACGCATTTCCCTTTCCACAGTGCAGGAATGGAGACCAAGTCAGGGACAGCTTTGATCTCTGTAAGCACCATGGCACAGAGACAGGCAGGGCAGGAGAGGCTGAGAGAGAGGACAGGTCTGGTGCCCTCTTCTTTGGTGTGAAACTACTGCTGTGTGGCTTTTATGAGCACTGTGGAGTTACATTTCAGGAGCTGAGAGGTTTGAGCAGCCCAGGGCTGTTACACAGGCAATGGAAAGGAGTTCTTCCCTGCTCCTTAAACAATGCCCTGAGCCCTAAAATTGCGTAGGAGTGGCATGGCAACCGCTTATAATACTTACCTCAAAAAATTCAGACTGGAAAGGATCTTTCAATCCATCTAGTGCAATTCCTTCTTACCAAAGGCCTCTTTCCATAAGTTCTGCATCATAAACCACTCATAAAATTCCTGTAAAATGGTTTGGGCAGGTAGCTTTATTTTCAATTAATTTTTCCTCTTCATACTCTGATATTCTACTATTTCTTATATGCATTACAATTATTAAAACTGGTGTGCAACTCTCTCAAAATGACAAAAGCACTTTTTTTTTAACACCTCTCTAATTAGAATAAGGTAGCTGATACTTCCCTACAAGCCTGTGTTCACTGTGCAAATCCACATGAACTAGCTTTAAGCAAGTGAGGTCAGCAGAGAGGGACTGTCACGTTCAGAGCTCTGCTGAGAAGCAGAATAAATTAATGTTAGGAGGTCGGTGCTCTGTCTTAGGAGCCAGCCTGCTGGTGGTGCTGCCAGAGCCAGGGCATGATTGTGTAAGGCTAATTTCAGTTTCTTATTGTGATGCTACAGGGTGCACAAAGGATTAATTCCCTGGAAAGTCACCAAATCTCATGTTGTGACTGGTGTGGGGGGGAAAAAAAGCATCAATATGGGAGAAGAACAAAGCCATTGGCAACATTTTTTTGTATTAAGTATCGTTGATACTTAATAAAAAGAATTATTGCCTTTAAATTTACTAGTTCTCAGTTGTTTCACTCCAAAATCACTTCCCATGCTTTCTTTCTTGTAGTTGCCCAGTGAATGGCAGCCACATTAATTCCTTCTGTTCAGAAGACTTATCATGCAGTGGTTAATGTCATGCAGATCATTATCCACAATCAGCAACCAGTTATTGAATTTCCACATGTAGTATGGGAACAGGGCTGTGTTGTCCTACAGAGTTATTTCTGTATTGAGAAATTGAGAAAATATCTCTTTCCTTCATTGAAGAATTGGTTAAAAAGTGGTTTTATGTTCTAGACAAAATCATTTAGCAAATGTGAATTTAGTAAAACTTCTTCACCAGTGAGGTTGTCAAGCACTGGGACAGGCTGACCAGGGTAGTGGCTGAGTGACCATCCTGGAGGTATTTATAAACATGTTGATGTGGCACTCAGAGACATGGTTTACTGATGGACTTGGCAGTGCTGTGTTCATGGTTGGACTTGATGATCCTAAAGGTCTTTTCCAACGTAAACAGTTCTGAAACTCCAGGCTCATGGTAATCATATTTAAATTAATACCTCACTTGGCTGCTGATATTAGAATCTTTAATTGTAAGTTAATGTCCTCTTTATCCAGTAGGGTCACAACTTTCTGTGCTACCTTTTGTCTAAAGAGCCTAAATGCACAGATCTTACTAATTTTACCTGACTAACTCTAAAGTTATCATGCTTACAATACTAATAAAGGAGATAATCTCACTCATGATTATACCATGAAAGAAAAAGGATTGATTCTATCATCACACCTATCCCAGCCTCAAACTCAACTTTCCATTATTTACTGTTAAGTTTAGAAATTCTACACTGGGATTGGGGAAAATCTCTCTAAGTGAACCAACCCTCTTCCTCTTGATATTTGGTGCAGGTTGAGACTGGAGATCTGGGAGATGTATACAAGATTCGAGTCAGCTGTGATGATGTGCCAGGCTTTAAGGGCTGGCATCTGAAGTCTTTTCATTTACAAGAGTTGCATACAAAACAAGAACTGAACTTTGAGTGTAACTGCTGGCTCACTCTTAAGAGAGAAGATAAGGAACTGGTAAAAGAATTCCCTGCAGTTACTGAGGACCAGAAAACTTTACCAGGTAAAAGCACCAAGAAGACACAAACACTGTAAATTAACTGCTTGAAAATAATTCAATGCCACAGATATAATACAGTGCTTTGTCTGGATTTGATACCTTCTATGGCTCTGTGGCACCTGTCTTCATATATGCACTGCAAGAATGCTGACCACTTAAATTTTAATTTTCCAGTTAAGTTTCATGTTGGATTTTATAGTTGATAAGTCTGCATTTTTCTACATGAGAAAAAGTGAACGATACAATTGGACATTTTAGGGAAACAAACATGTTCAAAGCCATGAAAATTATTTATTCTAGAGTTTCTATTGAATTACTTAGCTTAAAATAGTTTGACTTGATAATGTAAGTATCGAAGTAAGCCTTATTTCACAAAATGGTTGGGGATTTTTTCCCTAAAGGCTACTTATTTTGTCATGCTGAGAGTTCTCAGAGGTGCCCTTGGAATGTGAAGATTTACAGAAGTCCTGCATTTGTTCAGAAGTGTTAGCAGTTACATATGAGATAAAAGTTATTAGAGACATGATTACTTTGATAAACGAAAGTTCCAAAGTTCTGGTCCCTGAATACTCAAACCTATTCATGACCTTAAAAGAAAGTATAGTGTTACATTAGTTAAATATTAACTCCACAGGACTGTATATTAAAAATGACATTTGAAAAATTTTGGTTATTCTTTTTGTATGAGCCTGAATATATATGCAATTAAATTATCTTCCTTGGAAGAAAATCTGATCTGACTGTAGAAATTAATTCATACAGGATCAATATAGAGGCAAAGAATTTATAGTTTCCTTCCTTAAGTTAATAAGTGCATTCTGTAAATTTTTATACTTAAATGTTGTGTCATGCATCCAGATGCTATGTTGCACTTGTTTCATATTTAAATTTACATAACCTTATTCTTATCCTTTGACCTGTGTTAATTATTATCTATTTCAAAGATAACTCAGTTTTTAATTAGTTTTTAGTTTAGTTCCTCAACTAACACAAATGAGTTCTTTCAAGATCTTGCAAAATAAGACAGAATCGGGCAGAATTTGCCTAGACTCAAAAGTCTAAATTGTCCAAGTCCATTTTCCTTCAAATTTCTAAGAAAGTAAATGGAAAGTCTTCTTCTAGCTTAGCATGAAGAGATCAGATTCATAAAGAGTAACCTGATTATTTAATTCACTGTGTAGCAGATTGTTTGTAGCTGCAGAAATAAAAGAAAAGCTAAATTCTTACTAAATATTCTGTGTTGCTGTTTTATTTTAAGTACACCTTGCACTTAATCAGCTTTAATTAAACGTTTTATTTTTTGTACAGTTTATAAGTATGTTGTTTCTGTACATATTGGTGACCGCTGGGGAGCAGAGACTTTTGCAAATGTTTATCTCACTCTCTATGGCAAAAGAGGAGACACAGGTGTGAGGAAACTTCATACATCTTTAACAAAAGGAAGAAAATTTCAAAGAAATAAGGTAATGGCACCATAATGCAATCTTACATGTGCAGGGGTTAGCACTGCATTGTGTGACTTAGTGCCTGCTCAGAATACATCTGGCTAGATAGGCAAGAATTTGGAAACATTCACAAAATTTATCTTCACAGTAGACCAGCACCAGTGTTATTTATTTCCTGTACAAGAACATACCCACATGGCAATAAAGGCTCCACGTGAGCAATACAAAGCAGATTAGTGGGGAGAACCACTGTGATCATGCTTCTGACTTCTTCTGTTCCAAATTTAGGAGAGAACGGGCATAAAAAAATTGAAAAATCAGTAAAAAATAAGTTACAGAAATTTCCATGAGATTTTTGCAGTCTATGATGTTCCTGAAACCCCAATCTCACTTTGCAACATCAACTCAATATCAGTAAGTTTAAACGAGAAACAAAAATTTCACTTAAAAAAAAGAAAGCAAGTAAACTGGGTGTTTCTAAATGATCACTGTAAATAAAATTCTTGTCTTATGAATTAGACTTCCACTCACTGAACAAGGAAGTTTGGAAAAGTTAATGCCAAATTGTCCATTGTCAAGGAGAGGCTTAGATTTCTGCGAAATAATTTTATTAGATAATTACCACAGCACTTGTTAGGGTAAAAGTGAAATCAGTAAAGAACTGAGAGAATTTTAAAATTTCATTTCTGTGTATTTCTCAGAAATATAGCTGCCTATATACAGAAGGCAGCAAAATATTGTAATTCTTTTATGTTCATACATGTATGGATTTATTTCCTAAAATATCTTAATTAACAAAGTTAATGATTTCTGCTCACAATCTGCTGTTGGGTTCTGACTATTATTAGAAAAGAAATTTTTTTTTGTCATATGAACATACTTTCAATATTAGTAGCAGAAAATCTACTCCAATATTTTATTTAAAAAGAAATAGGAACAGCACATAGGACTTTGGCAACTACTGTATTCTTTTAGAGATCTGTTTGCTAATATCTTGGTTTTTTAATTGTTTTGACATCCAATTTAGTAAGTTCCTACTACTGAATTGTTTTATTTGAATTAAGGTGTTAATTATATTCCTGGACATTGCTGTTCAAACTCCAGTTGTTCATAACTTTCTAACCTTTACCAGTTATCATGAGGTCCATCTGGCCTCTGGCTGGGCCTTATACAGAACATCTGGCTTTCTTACAAAAATTCAGTGGGGCATATAATTTCTTTCTTTGCATTTCACATTTTTCCTAATCTTGTTTTTCTGGTCCGTATTTGAATCTACTGCTGCTTATGTTTATTTCTCTCATGTCTTTCTCTGCCTTATCCATTCTGCTTCCCTTCCCATCTCCCATCTTTTACTCTTCAACTTCATTTCCTCCCTCAACCTTCTCAATTTGCTCCACAATTATTTTCATTCTGTAAGGAAAGCAAAAGTCAGGTTTTCTGACCACTGGAGAAGAATTAAAAAGCTATCTTGGAGTGAAAACACGCTTTAGATTTCTAACTTTTGTTTAGAACTATTAATATATATCTAGACCTGTATGATTAGCTTTAGAAACTAGATATCTGAAAGACAGAAATTTAATTAGAACGAAAACCTTGTCATAACTGACAGAAAGTTGAGGTATAAAGATTTTAATGTATTATGAAATGATTGATGCAGTGACCCGTATTGACTAAAGATCAAATTAAATTACAATGCATCATTAATGATGAATATAGGATTAAATGTTACTTCTAAACAGTGTGTGCTTTCTTAGATCCAGCAGGGGGATGCTATGTTAAATTTTACAAAGAAATTTAAAGAAATTTAAATTCTCAGATGAATACAGGCCTATATTTTCCCTGAAGTTCAAGTCAAAATTCTGTTGTATTAAGTATTTCCCTGTTTTGCAGGTGGATTCATTTCTGGTGGAAGCTGTTTCTCTGAGTCATTTGCAAAAAGTGGTCATAGGACATGATGGAGAAGGCTATGGGGCAGGGATGTACCTCAA
>WEIU01000669.1:165284-251540 GCA_013389925.1 Aegithalos caudatus | reverse complement strand
GGATTTCCTTTAACAAAGCCCAGAACTACTTCCTTATTTCTTTGTGCTAAAACAGCCATTCTGCGGCCGTTCCTTTGCTCAGTGAATGCCGGACAGTCTTAGAAAACAAAGCAACTTGAAAGAAAGATCTGCAGACAATATCCCAGTGTCTATGATTTCCATCCTCAGAGAAGGCATAAGAGAGAGCAGGGAAGATGGGTGATTGATTCTCAGCTTCTCTCTGCTGATTCCTAGTCAGGCTCTCATGACAAGAGTGGTAATACACAGGAGAACAGGTCTACGAGGATGCCAACTCAGACAACACAAGTAAATCCACTAGTTTATAAGTGCTGATACTCTCTCAGTCTACTAGAGACCCTAAATATCCAATTTAGGGAAAGGCAGATGCAGATGCTGAACAGAAGCCACATATGCACAAAGAGCTCTATGATAGAAAAATCCTCATGTAAATTTGACCTTAAAAAAAAAAAGTGCAAAACTATCCTTCAGACTTTTTTCTTAATGCTTATACTGAACAAATAAAGCTTTGAATAGTTTCATGGTTTTCAGAAGATACATTTGTTTTTATTTTAAATGTGTATGTCAAAGCCAATTTTCCTCATCCAATTGCAGAATAAGAAGGATACTACAATACCTCAAGTACTGAAAATGTATTAATGGTGCCAACACACCATTTCTCCCTGGTATTTTTGCAGTATTGCTTTAGCTACAAACAAAAATAATTCAAATTATTTCATTATGTAGCTTGCATGGCTTCTAAACATTGTTCAGAGTCAGATACTTAAGCATGGTAAAAAGGTAATTTGCTTTTTTGAGGATGTTTTAATATTCTCTCCATTGCTCTTTTATCATTAGAGTAAATGAGAACAAACCAGCAACCTTTGGACCAATCACAGACGTTTTTCCCCAAGTAAATTCTGCCATTATAAGAGAAAAATAGGGGTTTTTTTTAGGGGAGCTAAAACACTCTCCCTCCAGCCTGTTTAAATGCCATCACTGCATGCTAACAGAACTGAAGCACCTGGGGTTACAAGACTTCGTTTTTCATCAGACTCATGTTATTAAGCTGAAAATCCACACTGGCCTGACAAACACCATTCATTTTAGCTCTGAATTTCTCACAAGAAGATTACAGAAGTAATCTTGTGAGGAATAGCTAAGGTTGCAGCACTGTTCCCCAAAACACTGAAATTTTTTTGGCATGAGCAAGACCTTCCCAAACCTCTTCAATGGAGGTAAAATGCCAATGAAGAACTTTAGGAAAAAAATTAAGAAAATATAACTATTGAAATAACTTCATATTAAAATCCTATATGCATGTAATCAAGAATGACATCTCATGAATAAAAGGCAACATCCAAAATCCTGTAGGAAATGACAATTTATTTATTTATTGAAATATTTGGTTTGAATTATTCTGCTCAAGAACAGACAGTGGCAGATCTTTCTTCCCCTTGAAGAGCATAAAATCAATCAGAAAGCAAACTTTTTTTTTTTTTTTTGTTTTGGAGGACAGCATGGAGGAAGATATATTCTGGTATTTACAGGTACTAGAAACTAAAAGCAGATGTGTGAATAAGCCTGAAGTGTGATTATTTGAATTTTTCTGCTATAAAATGCATGAAACACTTTTCAGGTTGACAGACACGTAGAACAATTTTAAAGGACTGACCTTTGCTGTAAGGAAGGACATCACTATTATACCACGACAATGTGCAGAAACTTTCTAGACTCACATTTAGCATATAAAAATACAGTCAACACTTGAATACAAACTATAACTCTACAGCCTCCCACAGTCCCATAAAATCTTTGCTTTTCTTCTCCCCAGACATCTC
Source organism: Aegithalos caudatus (assembly GCA_013389925.1). NCBI lineage: Eukaryota > Metazoa > Chordata > Aves > Passeriformes > Aegithalidae > Aegithalos > Aegithalos caudatus. The sequence goes on along the minus strand of WEIU01000669.1, from coordinate 249,702 downwards.
TCATACCACTGCAGTCCTTTCTGCCCATTGAGAGACCTGGCAGCTTCTACCCTCACTCCTGTCCCTGTCTGCATCCACTCTGCAGAACTGCTTTTATCTAGAGAGCAAAAACACCTGCCCCATGCTGGGGCTGTGCATCAGCTACCCAGCAGTAAACTCTCAGCAGGTAAGGCCTGAAAGTAGCAGATCTGCTATAAAGTATAAAGCAGGTGATGAGAACAAGACTGTGGTGTGGAATTTTTTTTCAAGGGCAATGGGAGTATCTTGGGCCGAGTGAAAGGACATTCTGTGCTCTATGGGATGTTAAAGACATCAGTGAATGTCTTAGCTAACACCTGATGTTGCCTTGAAAATACAGCAATGGACCTTGCCATTATTTTTTACTGGTTACTTTGTTGTACAAGGTATAACTGTGCATGAAGTAAGGAAGGACAGACATTGGTGACCATCAGAAATAAAATGGCTTAATAGAAGCTCTGGTCACATAGCATCTTACAGAGTCAGTGTCTTTTCTTGTGACTAAAAAACCTGCAGATATACATATTTATGCATTCTAGAATATACAGACCAAACCATATTTTTTTTTTCTGTGCCAAGCCTCAACTTAGAGAATTAATGAATCTTTTAAAATTTTGGTCTAGAAATTAATCGGAATCTGGGTATTTGTTTAGTTATTTCAAGAAGAAGACTAACAACAGTACATTGAAACTTTCTGTACAAAGATATCACTATTCTCTGTGCTTCATAAACTCACACTTATCCTCATAACTTATACAGGGTATGAAAGTTTCTCCAGAAAATATCCAGAAGTATGGGAAATTCTGTGATCTGTGAAGTAACTGCATTATTTCTCATCATTTTACCAAGGGAAGGATCAGAAGCATGCAAAAGTCACAAAGCCCTTGCTGCAAATTAAATTGCCTTAATCTGAATTATTTCCAAAACTGCATAATTAACTGGACTTCAGAAAAGTTCTGGATGAAAGACTCCAATGTATCGAGCACCATAAGCACACTTCAGTCAGAAGAAATGCTTGACAAAAACTACTGTTACAATTAAAAATGAAGCAAAGTACCATCTAAAGCTATTTCCAAAAAAATTAGTCTGTGGTTGATTCTCAAAACAGTCAAGAATGAAACACTTAGCAAATAATTCTCAAAAACTGTTACATTATACTAAAAATTATTTATTGCTTGTTAGAAAACAGAATGCAATTTACCCTCTTTCATTATGAAAAATATTGTTCTCTTCTCTGGGTACCCAAGAAGGGGATTTAGATCAGCCAAAAAAAGCAACCCTAAAAAGACACTTTCAAAATAAACTCCTGTGTAGTGTAGTAATGCACTCCCACAACCAAGCAGGTGCTTCTATATATGGAAAAGAGTTTCAGTTTGCCTTTGAACTTAAAATGAAAATGGACTAGAATCTTCTGTGATACTCTCACTGTGGTTGGTCCAGTGCCAGCACAAGAGCACTGGTTGGACTTTAGAGGTGTACCTCAAAGCCTGTTGCCAATTTCATTCAAGGTGCCAAATAACCCACCTACACCACTGGGTACTAAGAAGACTGCACGAAGGAGCTCAACTGCTTTTTTAGACTGCCTTCGCCAGTGCAAGAGTCTTCTTTGCTCTGCTTTCCACTTATATTTCTTTGATCTATGAAAACCTTTTGTTTTACAAAGCCTGTCTAGAGAAGTTGCCTCACTATTATTAAGCCATTCTGGGAAGTTACAGGCCAACCCTCAGACTTGATAAATCTTCACGTAACTTATTCCATTCTGGCCGCATGCAAGATTTTATCAGTGTAGAGTTACAATTTACCTGACAAAGAAATTCTGCTTGATGAAGTGGTGTAATAACATTGCATGACCACAAATCAGTTTGACTTTGACTTTCAGTTTGACTTACTGCAAAGTTACCTTCTACATCAGTGAATAATTAAAAAAAAAAAGAAAAAGAAAAAAAAAAAAGAAAAAAGGAAAAAAGTATCATGTTTGATCTCTGTAAATCAAAGAAATTTAAATAGTTTGGCCAAGCATCTCAAATGCAAGTCAAGGAGCTCATTAAGTCCCAGTCTGGCAATCATTTCTTTATCATAAAACACAGCTTGAGGCAACACAATGTAAATAAAAATCAGGTATAAATCTTAACATTTACAAAACTGTATCTTTTAATCACAAAGAGATGTGGGTGGTTGACAGCAGTTCCTGGCCTTTCTCTAAACTGTGAAGTTGAAAACTAGATCACAGACGTTTTCAACATCCTAATGTGAATATCTTATTAATGTTCACTACCTAAAGTACAAGCTTAGGCATTTAGTGTATTAAAAGATTGTGAAAAAAGTTATTCTTTAAAAATAAAAAGCATAAAATTCTCATAGCTATGTGGACTCTGTTTGACAGTGTCCGAGAGTTGATATATTATTATTCACTTTATTTCTGATTAGGTTTTTCTGCTGGTTGAATGAATGCTGGTTCTCACTGATATCACACAAGGATGGAGAATGACAACCAGCGTGGACCCACAGGAACCCACACCCCAGCAGAACTGTCTGCTGGGCTGAGATATCAAGATACCGTTGATAGGGAACGCTCCATTTAGAACAGGCTGGGGAGCAGAAGCTACTGAAATCCAATAAAAAGTTTCTAAATGCTGAGGAAGTCACAAGGAGGAGGCTGGCAGACAATACCTCCTACGGTTATACAGAGCACCCTTGTCTGCTTAGCAGCTCTGTAGGAGCAGGGTGATTTATTCTTATCATCAACATTGTAAGACATTTTTCTGTTTTCTATTTCCAAAGGACTGGAAGGTTTAAAAAAATATGGGGGACAGAAAAAAGAGTTCTCTGCACAAATTATAACTGTACAGATTTGCTTTTAAGGGCAGCTGTTTCTCAGAGCTGGAAAATATACAGAATTTCATATATCGGATTCTCTGTTAGAAGAACAGGCTAGAAGCCAAACTAATCAAAACCTCTATCAAAAATACAATTTTAACATCTATTTGGACTTGGACTTATCTCACTGCTCCCAGACACTATTGATTATCATTATCTGCATGTCTCTAGTATTCTAAACAGCAGCAGCAAAGGGAAATGAAAGTGAGCATTTCCATAAGAAGACAGATAGAGGCTTCTAGGGCACAATGAAAACTGCTGGTGCTGACTGAAATCCGAGACTAACTTCATCTCATCTTTTATAATGTCAATAGAAAGGAATAAGATACAGACTAAACTAAAATGTTATTAAAACTATAATGAGAAGTAAGGGATTTCACCAAAGGAGAAAAGGTATTACATTATCAGAGACTGGTTGCTGTCTACACTGCACTTCTTGGCAAAGTTAGGTATGACTGTTGTCTTTTCCATTGCAACAGACTTCTCCTCATAACTTTAGTCTATTATGTGCTTGACTGGACCACTGGAACAGGATATGAAAATTGTTGTTGGTAGCAACTCTGTTGGAGTACATGATGGAAGTTTTGCTTTAGCAAATGTGTGGGTTTAGCACAGATAGTAAAAACGGGTTAGTGACTTGCTTTGAGATTGACAACCCGATTAACCAATTAAATATAGGGATACACCTCTGGGCTACACAGGCTTAAAAAACAGGCGAATCCCAGGAAAATTCTTTTTTTCCTTCCAGACCGAGGAGCAGGTAACAACAACTAGCACCCAGGCGCCGCTCTGTGGAGTGGCCCAGGCCGGCCGGGCCTGCCGCTCCTCCCAGCTGGGGGCAGCCAGCCCTGGCCTGGCCGTGCCCCTGGGGCCCACTGGCTGCTGCTGAGGGAAGGGGAGGCTGCAGCTTAGCATCAGCTGACTTTAAAGCCTGCCAGGCTGCTGGCCGAGCTGGGGGAGATGTTCCCCGGGCCCCTGGTAGCAGCTGAGGGCCTGGCTGGGTCGAGCCCACTGCGATGGTCACTGAGGCATCCACCAGCCAGGCTGCTCCGAGATCCCTCAGCGTGGGTTCCTTACCCCACACCGTGGATTTGAGAACCCTAGAGGCTGCTGCCCAGCAGAGATCACATTAACACCACAGGCCCTGGGCAAGATAACTCTTTCACTGCACAGATGAAACTTCCAAAGCCCTAACTCTTCTGTAAGTGAGAGAAAACTGGGGACATGTAAAAGGACAATACAAAGAATATTAGAGTCAGTGAAGAAGAGTGGACCCTTAGGTGGAAGATATGAGAAGATCCCTTGGTATTTTAGGCTTAAAATCTTCTGTGAGCCAAGGTAACAGACTGTAATGTGCTAGAATACCCCTTTAAATTGTGGAAATATGAATTGGGGAGATGGACTGAGCAAAGGTATCTGTAATTGACTGAGTGAATATTTAATTAGTAGCTGTGGTCCTGTGATCCCATGAGATGTTTTAACAGAGAGAGGTGAGATAAGAAGCCCTGTTGTGCCAGTGAAGAAGTGAAAACAATCTGTGTTCCATAATATGAAGAATATCCTTTGCATTTGGATTGTTCATTTTTAAAATGATACCCCAATACGCGTGAGTCCACGGCCCATATGTAGCCATAGGAAAAGCTACGTGATACACAACCTGCAGATTCTTCCCCTGGGCGGCTGCTTTTGTGAAAGTTAAAAGCCACAAGCAAACTGTTCTTTCTGATGGAAAGTTGCTGCAACAAATCAGGAGAGACTTCTCTCTTTAAAAGAACTAATGAAAGACTATTTTGTAAGTGGTACTGACCTAGAGTTCTGAATTTTGTCTTTATGCATTGTCTGTGAGAAAAGAAAGAAGCTGGTGGGGGAGGGGGAAGTATTTTGAAAAGTTTCATTTTGATTTTCATTCTCTTTTTTAGTGTTTGTTAATACACCTATCTTTATATCTTTAAGTTTGGGCCTGCTTTTCTTTTATCCTAATCCTAACTCAAAGCAGAAAAGACACTCAGACCACTGCAGTAAATTTGGCAAACAAATTGGTGAACATTAAACCACTACAGCAAAGTAACCTCATCCTTGCCTCAGAAAACTAAAATCTGCAGAAAGCTAGAACCCTAAACAAGGATATAACTTGGAAACCTTTCCCTCTCCATTGTTTCCAGCCTGAAGTACATAGGTGCTCATGTATTTGCTCCTGAAGAAGTAGATTTTCATTACTTCCCGTCCTCCAATACTTACTTGAATCCGGGGTAAACACTGTGTACTTCAGAGACCTGCACTGGAGATTTTACAACCTTCAGTGCTCAAAAGCAGGAAGAGCAAGAGAAGCACCTTTGATTAATCCCATTGAATCATCTTTGCACATGTCAGGGTGGCCAATCTTTCTCCCTTCTTACCCAAAACAAGGTTATGTTCTCTTTAATTTGCAAGCAAAAAATAAGAAAAGACAACCATTCCATGTTCACAATTCTCCCATGTTAGAAGATGAAAATTTGCCACTAGGATGTTTCTATGGGTTATGGACCAAGAATTTAAGACAGAAAATTGTTGATATTTGCCAAACGGTTTTGGTCCATCAAACTTTATACAGATACAAACCAAAATAAAGATGCCTTCAAGTATACAGATACAATAACCTAGTGGACGTATCATTAAAACCACTTCTAGACTACGGGAACAATTGTCTTGGGTAATCATTCACAGTTCTACAGGTCACACTTTTTTGTGTTCCTCTAGCCCAGTGCAGACTAACAGCAGATTTTGACCACCCACAGCAATGTACAACACAAGATTTAGCAATCACCAGACACCAGAAGAGAGAATCCATATTGAGTTTCTACTGTAAATAACAAGTTATCTACTTGGCAAAAAAATAGTGGTTTTTTTCATGTTTTCAGATAATGGAACAGGTTGCCCAGAAGGTTTGCAGTCTATCTCCATTCTTAGAAGTTTTAAGACCTGCCTGGTAAAGCCCTTAATAACCTAGCCTGTCCTCACAGCTGACCCTGCTTTTAAGCTGAGCCTGCTTTGAGCAGGAATGGACTGAATGACCTTTTGAGGACTTATCCAAACTGCCTCCCATGCCTCTATGTTCTATTGTATATAAAACCCTCCCAAAATTAACCAGAATTATTCCCCCAGATTTCAATGCTTCATCTTATTATCAACCCACCTATCCCAGAGGCTTAGCTATTTACATGAATGTGAATTTAGAGGCAAAAGGAAAAAAGAGGGGACAAACAGGAAAAAAAAGAATTTTTTAAAATTCAAAACACTGCTCATAATTTGATGCAGCAGTGTTACATACTGCAGATGTTTCGATCATGTAACAGATACATGATTTCATGCTACACTAACACATATAATTTCTTCCTATATTAAGATGGCCTATTACTACAAACCAGCCTTCAGCATAATATATGAAAAACATTTTGGCTGTAATCTGGTTGACTATTTTATAGACAGTGTAAGAAGCTATGTGACCTCAGTATAAATGCTTCATCTATGCTGCTTGGTGAGACTTGCAAAAATACCTTCAGGTTTTTCCTCCTTATGTAACTGTTAATTTGCACTTCCATCACTATGAACATTAGTTAATAAAATATTTTTACATACCAACTATATTACTGATTAGTGAGAGATTATACACATAAACCTAAATATGACTGTTGAATGGACTGTCTTGGCCTCAGTAATTTACAAGAAAAATCATTTATCCAACAAAACAACAATGCAGAAATGTGAAAATCAGCTTTGTAGAGGATGCTTGACTTGAAACACATTTAGTTCTAACACATGAACCTTCTAGACACCGGATGTCCAACAGGAGCCTGAATCACCTGTCACCTATTTATGTCAGAAATTTCTTTTAAAGATTAACATACAGGCTCAGAAACTTATGTGCATGCATATGAGGGTATGCATGTACAGACCATTTGTCAGAGGGTATGCAGATGTGCAGACCATGGCACATTCCTCAGAATCACTCAAATCGTGTGAGCCATGACACTAAGAGGAAACCCCTGTAGCACAACTACCATATACTCTGCATCCCTTTATCCAAGTGCTCAGCTGCAATCAGAATCATGTACAGGTTCCTTGCTGAGCAGTCTCATCTCCTTGGACCTGCAGAGATGTACCTTAAATTGAAGGATTCTATAAACAGGGAGGAAGCACTGGACCTGCTGGCAGAGGGGAAATATTCAACAAAATTGAATTACACCAATACTTACTTGGCAGGCATTATAAATCAACTGGTGTTCCAATTTTTTGATCCCTAGAATCTGCTGAAACATTTCATAAAGCTGTTCCTTGCTCAGAATCAGCTCTGATACAGCACTTAAGGCCATTCTATTTGGCTGTTTGCAAAAGTCCTCTTCTCCCCTGTATATGGCATCGTATTTGGCTAGCCAAGAACTTAACACTGTCTCCTTGCTTAATCCATCAATTTCCGGCAAACTTCGGACTCTCTTTTCTATGTTTTTCTTGAAAACATCTCTAAAGTCACTTGCAGAACATCCTCCGCTGTGGACCATTCTTGCAACCCGGTCACTCTTGAGAAATACCTTTTAAAGTAAAAGAAGAGGAAAAAAAAATAAAAGAAACAGTTAGGCATGGACATAAATGTAAAACAATCCCTGTATAAGGGAGTACAAGCTACTATTTTGCTTCTACACAAGGTGGCTTTATGTAAAAGAGGTATACAGGCTAAGTTTGTTATGTTTTTCACAAAGAAACAAGTGACAATGTTGAAACCAAGTTTCTGCACTGAAAAAGTACGTAAACTAAGTAGTTTTACAAGTATTTATGCATAAATTTATAATATCTAGACTAGATGAACTTTGATTTAACAGCAGCTTATTTAAAATTTACCTACAATGAGACAGAAATCCAGGAGGAAAAAGGAAAAGGAAAAGGAACAAAAAAACCACCCCTAATGAAACACCATAATCAATATTAACAATTGAGAAGACAGACCCAAAGACATAGAGCTCTTTCTGCTGCTGTAGATAAAATACTGGAGACACAATATGTGATTCTTCATGTAAAATCACCAAAGACCAACATAAAAAAGCCTCCCCCAACTACTCAAACTCTAAGATATGACAAGGCAAATTACAACAAACCAGCTAAATCAGCTCCAGCATTCTGTAAAAACTTTCCACTGTTCAAAAATGGCTGTTTTAATGTCTTCTTTTAGGAGGGCCTTGGCAAGGTCAGTCTTTCCAGACAGTGTATGTGGCCTTCAGATAGTTCATTATAGTACCAAGTCTCATAAAACTTTCTCTATAAGATGCAACCAACAAAATGCTGATGGTGCACATGATCAGCTGTGCCAACAGTGAATGTGTGCCTTGGGCAGGGATTAAAACTACATCATGCCATTGAAAGGATAACTCAGGGAGAACCACCTGGTTTCTGCAGCTAAGGGAAATGAACCAAGGCCCTCCACTCTGTTTCAGCTGCTGGGGGCTCCTTTGGTGCCACACCAGCATCCCAACCACAGCTGTAATGGAAGGACAGATTGGAAACCACAAAGTTGAAACAGCCATCACCTTTCTGACTGTCTGCTTTCTTCAGGCAGATGTATGAACTGGGAATTAAGCATGCATCTTCAGATAGTCATTACAGTCACCAAGAGCCATAGCAAATCATAAATGATTTTGTGAATGGAAATGACTGCACAGTAAAGCTCTGACTCCAGGTACTATCTCATGTTAGAAGATGGTGTACCTAACAACCAACCTAAAATACTACTGTGCTTCACTTTCAAAATACAGAAAAGTAGAGTAGGAGGAGCTGAAAAGCTGAGCAGAGTATAAAGATGCAAGCAGATCAAGAAAAATTAATTCTAAAATTTTTATTGCTTGTCCATGAACATTCTCTTGTAGCATATTTTTAAATGTGGCTACTTACAAAACATATTTTTCAACAGATATCCTAATTGATATCGCTCAGAAATGGTGCAGATTAAACCTAAAAGTATTTGCCCAAATAGATTATTTAAAAAAAACCCCATCACCAATATATGCTAATCACATTAGGCTCTATCCGTACCACGATACATTTCCTTTTATGTAAACATAGGTATCTAAGGTTAAAATCTTATCCATAATGGGACCTGACAGAGTTACTGTCAATTAATGCTTATATTAATTTCCTCAAAAGGCTACTCAAATATTGAATCTCATTTCAAAACAACTAACACCCAGAAATTCCATTTGGCAATATAACATCAACCCAAACAGGTACAAGGATATTATGACTTTTCTTGTTTGAATAGTGTGAAATTACAAATGATTCATTTCCCTAACAGCTTCACTGGTAAAAAGATGGTTTCAAACTTATTTCAGCTACTTTGTATTGTTCATAAACAATATTTTGTCTTCCATCACATTAGCCTGCATACTCGAGAGAAAGCAAATGCAGAAGACAGTGAGAAATCAAGAATATTTAGACACTTCCCACCCAAAATCTCATATTCATGCAACATTACACAATCTGATGTATTGCTAATATAAATGGACCAGTCTTGTAAAAAAACCCAAAAAACAACAAACCCCTCCCAACTCCAAACCTGCAAAATACACACTGTAAGAACATCAGCATATCTTTCATCTTTCATTATCTTCTTTCATTCTTATTATTCCAAATGATTAATCCTGAACGAAAGGGTTGTAAAGCTGGTAGCACTTTCCTTGATTTATGAGCCATACTAATTCAAAATTTATCTGTGATTCTGAAGTTGATTTTCCAAGAGACTTTTTTACAGGAAAAACCCATTCCACTTTTTAACCACTTAACCATGGAAGGGAATCACTATTGCAACACTTGGTGCACGCAATATTCACAAAATAATGGCATGTTCATGTTGGAGAAAGCAACATGTGCAATAAGAAAATACAATCTGCATGTGCCCTTGACTCTAAAATGTTCCCTTCTGATGTGTTTTGGGTCCCAAAATGTATTTTTTTAAATCTTAAAAAATTATTCCATGGTAATTTTTTTTCGAGATACAGTGGATATAGAAGGAAATTACTCAAGATATAAACCCAAGGTGTGAATAACAGAGTATGAAAAACACGGTTTGTTCTGCAAAGGAATCCACTGGACCTAAAGTTCTTACTGTAGTACTGCTATTTATGTAGAAGTTTACCATTTCTTTTCCTGAGGGGGGAAAAAAAAGTAATATCATTAAAATTAACTGCTTGTATTCAAGATAATTAAAAAGCAATAATAACACTTTAACAAAACTATTTTATATGCAAGACTTTGTTTGCAACAGAAAACCATAAGAGAATAGAAATTCTATTAGGAATGTATCAAATGTGGTACAAATTTAAAACACTAAGATGCATTTAAAAGCTATTAAGTCTCATAAATCCTGTGTCTGAGAGATATATGGTACACCTCATGTAGAATGTAAAATTCTTTACTTCAGTTAGACTTCTTGAGATTCGTCTGCTTGGTTTCAGAGCTTTCAAAGATTATATGAGCAGCAGAATCATCTCCATGAGGAAAAATATTTTTATTGATATTTATCTTTAAAGCAAAATATTAAGTGTTCACTAAATTCACATTCATGTTCACTAAATCTCTGGTTCTTACTGCCTTCATTCCTGTATTTCAATTGATCATTAGACTTAGTTCTAATTAAATAATCATTGAAAAAAGTACAATGTTAAAATGTTACTTCAAGTCTCTCAACACTAGGGGGGAACTGGAGAGGAAAAACATCAAGAGGTTTGTGTGTAAAATATAAAATACAAAAAAAAAAGTTTATTCCAAGTTTATTGAATCCACAAATCAACATCAACTGTCCATGTTACTCACTGCTAACAAATTATCAAACGCTAAAAAGGAATGTTCTATTAACAAATAAAATGCATTCTGGAGAAAACAGATAGTTCAAATGCAGGTTTCAATGGGCCATATGTATCCACTTTGAGGAACTTTTTCAATTCATGTTATTTAGAATCCTCCTAAATACTTTGGACTGAACCACAACTTCAGTTTCTGATGGATAAAGTTCAGCTCATTCAAAGGTGAGATAACATATCTTAAAAAAATCCCAATGACAACTGTAATCCACTGAAGCACTGTTTAAATTCACTTTTTTCAATCATTACACATATACTATTTCATCTGCTGCAAATGCTAGTAAAAAAGCCTAATTCAAAATAGTCTTTAGCATTAGATAATTACATTAAAAGTGTATTTTTGTTTAAAGATGAAAAATCATTATTTAGCAGTGCCTACAACTTAAGAAAACATTCAAAACATGACAAAAAGAACTAATTTTTACTTCTAGAGCACACACCCCTTCAATAACTTTTCTGTTTATTGGACATCATACCAAATTTAACTAATTATATAATTAAGCAACACAAACATGATTATCTGATTCCCTATTCTAAAGCTTAGGAAAACAAACATTCAAGCAAATGAAGTAGGGCAGGTGCACCACAAGAACAAATTCTCAACCTCGGGAAATTTCTTGCTCATCTGGTCTCTGTACACCTAGTAGTGCAAAAGCACCAACATTCTCCTCCTCTTTAAGCAATGCAGCACTTGGATCTTCTTTTGCCATTTTCCAGAACAGCCGCTAGAGATTTTTCTTCATTTTTGATGGTCAATGGTCACTTCTGCTCCTGTAGCTTTGAGGAGATCACATTTACACTTCAGACATGTTCTATGTCTTAACAGTCAGGGCTCAATGCATCGTTTTTCATGGAAAATATGGTGGCAGCTCAAAATGCACATTACATCCCTGGGACAGCAAACTTCTAGACACACTAGACACCATCTAAATCAGCTTATTACCTTTCTTACAATATGTATTTCAAGCTGCAAAATAGCTTTTTTCAATTCTGTTAAATTCTGGCATTCTGGATGCCATCCCTTGGGTTCCATGCCCATTCCAGCGCAGTAATGGGTATGTGACGGGCGCACTCAGCCACATGACCAAACGAGCAGTAGTTTGGTACAGACTCCAACGGAGGTCATGGCCTGGGCCATGGCTATGCCAAGAACTCTTCTAGCTCCCATGTATTCTCTGAAAACCCACAAAGGAGCAGAGTGACCCAAGTGAGCACCGGTGCATACAACCTTGGATCAGGCATTCACATGAATATGGGGTGGCTTTTTTAAGACCTGTTGATCAAGGAACAAAGAAGGCTGTGGGTACAAGGAATCTCACACATAACCTCTCCCACTGCATGTAATTTCACTAAAAGCCAACCACTGTGTTCCATATCTATGACAGGTGAAATGAGTTTTCTTTGAGCTCTCCCAGCCAAACAGCCTGGCTGCATACCAGGCATCTTCCCCTGAGCCTCTCAAGGCTGAGACCCTTTACAATGGCAGATCTTTGGTAAGCGACTGATACTGTGCATAACCTTTTAGTATGATAACTGACTTCTGCCTTGGTAGATTTACTTTATGCCTTTGTGATTTTGAATCACTGTTCAAACAGCTGTGCCGCAGAGTAACAGAGTGAACATTGACACTGAACCTTGTTCAACTGCATTTTCACAACACCATATTAAAAATGCTTTTGCTAATACCTTTCACAAGGCTTATTTATGAAATCTAAATCACCCATTCATGACAACATGGAATAAGAACCACAGCCATTGCACAGAGGGCCTCTAGATAATAGGTCACCCAGGAGTTCTGATACCTTCCTCCTTCTATTACTAGGATTACTTGTATGCCTTTCGGAATTAAGCATAAAACAATTCTTTCTTCCAGACTACCAACCAAAGCTGTAATAGGGATCTCTGGACTGATGCAGACCGTAGGAAGGAAATACTTCATTACCTACACTTGAGCATTCATAAGTGATTGCATCAACTACTCCAACTGATGCTGCACATTATTTTATCTGTTGAAGTACATGACGTCCTTCTAATTACAACTATGCAGGTCTCAGCTGGCCTCTTGAAGCTTGCTGAGGAGCTGCAAGAACTAGTGTGGCCATTGGGCTAGCAACACCAATCCAAACACATTCTTTAATGGTGACATTCTTCCAAAGATTCCACCAGAAGCTGACAGAATTTTAATGGTCTTGCTGCAAGAGGGCCAATTACTGCCCTCCTACAGCAGCACGATGTCTGATGAACCAGGCAGTTAACTACCTAGAACTCCAGTGTGTCTGTTCAGGACAATGTACTGCCAGTAATGTTTGGGGCATCCTTAAAACACCGTAATGTAAAGCCTAAAGGTATTTATCTTTGGAGATTTTTTTCAGAAGTACCCTATCACCCAGACACAGATTAGACAGCTAAGGAGAGCAACATTTTGTTCTTACAGATGTGTTCTTGTTTTAAAGGAATTTTCATCTCCTCTAAGCTTACCAGAAGCAAAGTTGGGACTATATTAGAGATCAATGGCAACAATATCATACAAGGAATTGTCAATTAAAAAATAAAAATGAACAGAAGTACTTCTTTGATAAAGACTGAGAAAGGGCAAAAAGGACTTCAATGGAAGTCCAAGGAACATAAAGGTCTGAAACATTTTCAGGTTTCTGATATACTTTTCTGATGTGTTCTGTACTCAAGCTCCTGCTGTGCTCTGTACAATTACCAGAACTCTTGAGTTTATGTCATACAGAATAATTTTTTTGAAAAAGACAGCAATTTTCAGCCTAAATTGAGCTCTAAAATATCTGAAAAAGACAATAATTCTCTTCCTGAAAACTAAAAGGAACTGAAATAAGTTTCTTATTTAAAAATTGGATGTAACATGCATCATCATGTTGCGCTAGAAGCATTACTTGAGGCAAAAGAAAGCATAAGACATTTACTGTGTAATATTAAATAGCCCCTATGCAGCTACTGCAGCAGCTCTTCAAAGCCTCTCATAGCACAGCTCATTAGCAACACTTGTCACTGTCAACAGATCTCATCAACTTAAAGTCCTTCCTGTTCCACAGGAATAAAAAGTATTCACATCATTAATGTGAGCAATGTTCTCTGGGACCAGCTCTCACACCCCTCAGTAGTTCTACTCTAGACTGAAACCACACAATGCAGCACACCAAAAGCTGGGGCTAGTTTGATGAAGGTGCAAAAACTTCTGACAGTTTAGAGAATAGCTTCCACAACTCTGCATTTTAAGGCTTGTTGCTAGTAGCAGTGAACGTACCATGACTAGTGCTGTCTGCTGCTATGACCTGGAGCTGGAGAAAAAAAAAAAATCTTTTCAGATACGATGTTCTTACTGCACTTAAAACAGTCTTGAAAGAAAAAAAAACAAACCCACACAAAATTATTAAGCTGATGTTTAGATTAGTTCAACTAAGCACATTAGAAGAACAAGATCACTTTGGATCAAAAATAAATAGTTAATGTAGTAGCATCATAAATCCAAGAGTAATATTAATTATTTTTATGCACCTTGAATAAAATTACTGCATTGGCTACTGAAATAGCATTTATATTGAAGAAGACATTAATAGTTATCAATGCATTTTAATAACTACTTCTAATAACTTTTGGCTGCTGAACATGAGTGGAAATTGAGCTAGTTAATGAGATTTTCTCAGTATTTTGAAATCAGAAGCAATTTTCATATTTTTAGAAAAAAAGTAAATTAGGCATTGCTTGCAGGTCTTCTTCATCCCTTGTTCTCTTTCATACCCTAGAAATATCCTCCTGGCACTATTTTGATTTTTTCAATAAAAGATCAGAGTTAAAGGATCCTATTTTTAAACCTATATAAGTCTCCAGAACAAAGTCCTCACCCTCAAGTAAAAAAAAAAAAAATTGTTATTTTAAGACATCACACTTATAAACTCTGATTACTTCAGAATTTCCATCATTATTTTGTTAATGAAAGGTTATTTCTCTTAGAAGTACATCGTACAGTTTCCCCCAATTTTGTGGGGGTGAGAAATCTGAAATAAAAAATAATTTTGGCTAACAATGAGGTTGTGGTTTTTTGTTTGTTTTTAAAATCTCTTAAAAGCAGCACACTACATTAAGATGAAATAAGAAAATAAAATTAAAAGTAATAAACCATCATCATCATCCAAAGAGGCATAATAATTTAATATTTTTCCTTTTTTTTTCTTTTTTTTTTTTAAATATATGTACTACCCTTCCTGAACACATTAAACTATGATTTCTTTATATTAAGAATAATGGTTCAGAAATCACCACAAGTTGAAATCTTCAGGTAATTTACTTTGCTTCCTTCAGCTCTTTTGGGCAATACAGCTGCACACTGGACATTTACCACAGTTTAGCAACCAGCTATCTGTAAAATAAAAACCACTAAAACTGCAACTCTTGAAAATTAAAATGTGTACTACTGCTTCAGGGGTACATGCTTGTAAGCGTACACAACACTGTGCACTGGGATTTGTTCTTTGCCAGCTTTTTCAAAATGCACAAGTAATTGTCAATGTCTAGCCAAATTACTGTTCCTGATGGCAACACATTTCACAGTCATGTACTGCAATGTTCATGCCTTGAGCATAAGAACAAACAGAGGTATAGTGACAATCACCATAAAAAATCTACAAAACTTTCACCCAGAAGCAGTGTTTTCTCCTGGATTCATTTATTAAAGTTAACCAGCTACCCTTTTGAAACAAACAAATTTAGCCTCTTTTCACTGCTGACAACAGTAACAACAGTTTTTGCACCCCAGTGAGACATAATATATAGATTGTTGCTTACATGAGCATGAGAGTGGATTACTTTTGCCTCCACTTGGAACAGGTATTGTGATTTTTTTCCTTAACAGTACAGTTTCCCCTTTGACCAAGCCCCATTGCTCAGGTTGAAGCATGGTGAGGGACTCTGCACATCAGGGTACTGGCCCTCAGGTGGTACCAGGATTCTGTAGAAGTTATTCTCCAAATACCACCTGGATGTATTCTCTCCTGAGTGACTTTGCTCACACACAGGGAATGAATGTTCACATAATTTTAGATCTCTGCAGGCTGATCCACAGCCACACATTCAACTCTAGCAGCCACAAAGATGCAAATCTCCCCAAAGATGATGCCTGAGAATGCTCATGCTAGACCCTGCATGAGGGTAATTACAAGCAAGCAATTACCAAAATGACTTCCCATCTTCCAATTGTCTGTGCCAGGGAGAAATCTGATAAATAGGTAAAAACACCAGCAGAAATAGATCTGCATATTTAAAAATGTTATGATGCTTGGTTTGTTGAAACATAAGAATCAGCCAGCTGCTGAAAGAAATCTTTATAATTCTTTGTCCAGTAATGGCATGGGGAATCTGATGTGCTGCTGGTGAGTAAACACTATTCCTTCTGCATATTGCTTTTTCCCTGGCTAGGTTAGTGTGCAAATGCTGTAGGCAAGGTCATGAGGTCTGAACTTATATGTTCAACTCATTATTCCTATTTAATTGTGGAAATAATGCATATGTCACTGGAGACTGAGCAGCTTCCATACAACCCTAGGCTTTTCCACCCATTAACTCTCTCCTGATAAAAAAGCTGTATTATCCCTGTAGATATTTCTCAAGACCTTTAGATATAGGAAAAATAGCAGGTCACAAATAGTGAATCTAGAATAAATCATGAAGTTCAATAGTTCCGCAGCAGAAATGGTACTTAGGCTGCCATGGGAAGATGTTAATTAGCATTGCAGCAAGAAAAACCCAACTCCATTATAGAAATGAGATGTTTTCAATATCTTTTTAATATATTGACTAATACAGACTGTAAGCACAAGGAGAAGCATACTTTATATTGATCAACACACAATTCCAAAGGGAGGGAGAAGAGTTTCATGCTTCGACAAACACATTTGTTTGCTTGTAAGTTAAATGTAGGGCTTATCTTGTCACCAAGTCAGATAAGTCACCAGCAAGCTATTCTTTTGCTATTTTCCCAATTTATTCAAGATCAGGCAATTAAGCAGACATGAAACTGTTTCAGCAGCAAAATACAAAGGAGTTTTCCTTGACCATGTTAGGAATTCCTTCCTCCACTGTGTAGGGTTTCAACATGCTCACTGTCCTTGGTTATATCCACAACCATCTACCTGACAAATAAGTAATTTGCAAAGCCTCTTTTTACCAAAGTGCATTTTCTTGGTTAGTAAAGTGAAATTTAATGAAAGCATTAGGAGTTGATCATCACATTGCTTCTAGACTTTCTTTCCTCTTTATAAGAGAGCAAACAGCTTGCTCTCCAGTATGCTGATTCTGTCTGACCAGAAATCCTCCCTTCAGTGACCACTGGAAAGTTCCAGATCATGAGAATTTCAAAGGATCCATTTTAAATAGCTTAAGACTGAAAAAGGCTTTTAAATTGAAACTATAACACAGCATGCCTCGGTGATGTCACTGTAAAAAGGCTTACTCTCACCTCACAATTGGTCCCTATTTTCTCGCAAATTCCATAAGGAAGGTGTCCAACCCTGACTATGAGGGAAGAAGATGAAGGACAACAAAAGCTGACAAAAATAATAAAGCAGAAAGAAGAAACCGAAGATTGAAAAAAAAATACTTCAAAAAGGAAACATATTTACACAGAAATAATGAGTAGCAAACTTGCTAAAAAGGATTAGGAAAACTTCATTTACTTAGCTTATTTATCTATTTCACAATCAACAGATGATGACTACTTTATGCAAAACTACCTCTGGTACCTGCAAACTTGAGAAAAACACACACCTGCTTAAAATCAGTAACTCATATTTTCATTTGCCTGCTAAAAACTTCCTCAGTTTTATGACTTTTTGGTGTTTACTCAGTGCTGTACAACACACAAGAAGTCCCAGCATTTTATCTCTTATGATAACGCTACCTCTTAGGATACAATGTTGCTAAATATAAAATCCAATTTCTTGCATTAACTGTGAGAAAAATTGAAGTAAATGGGCAAGTACAATAAAGAATGGAAAATAGTCCTTCACTTCTCTAAATTTTCCTCTGGAGTCACTTGTGGTTCTAGTTTTTATTCCACTTGACTGAAAGTGGAAGTTATGTAAGTGACAGTTTTCATCATTGGTATTGCACTGGGTTCATTTTGTCAGAGATGAAAAGAATTGGTTATTTTACTTCCCTATTACCATTAATGTGCTTCTGCATTAACCATTTTCACCTGAGTATAGATTAATAGCTTTTAGTTTATGAGCATACTACTGTATCTCTATTTTTAAACATAATGGCACACACTCTATAGTCAGACCAGGTCTGCTGAGATCCTTTCAGTCTTATCGCCCACCACCCCCTAAAAATGTCCATGCAAAATGACAACTGTTTCAGTACATATATTTTTTTACTGATCAATGCCACTTTTTCATTTCCAATTTATATATTCTGCCACTGCAGCTGAATGCTCAAAAAGGACAGGAGCAAACAGAAATTGGGCCAAAGCCACCTGAAATGTTGTCTCATAACGTTATTTTTTTTCTGTTTTAGCATCTGAAAAAGTGCCAGCAAAATGACAACTTAAGCAAATAACCTGCCACTTTTTTTCCCTGTACTAATTAACTTTAGTGGTTTATTTTTTTGGTGGAATAGAAAGGGCACTGTTGGGTGGGGAAAAAGATGAAAGCACCGACTTCACTCTGTGACCTAAGGAAACTGGAAAAGAACTGACACATAGTGAATACTGCAAAATTAGGTAGTCACTGGAAAACAAGGACAAGAGTAGGCCTTAAGCCTTTGAAGGCTTATTGATGATGTCCTACCTATCAATATAGTACCTTTCTCCTACTGTCATCCCCAGGATTTAGGGCAACAATAGACATGTGGGAAAACACAGCCACTTTCCATCTAAGAAAAAACTTCTTTTGCATCCTACAAAGGGTGACGTTGTTTTTACAGTATTCTTGAGAATTAGATGTAGTGTGCAGAAGTGGCAGAGCAAAAGACCTATGAGAAAGAACCACAGCTGTGTACTTTGCACCCCAAAACCAAATAGAAAAGGCTGCTTGCACCTACCATCTCCTTCATGACCCAACAGCTGCTAGGACAGTTCACTACAACTGTTTAAAAAATACATCTATCACTACTAAAATAAGGGAAGACCAAACAGGCTCAACAGTTGAAAAGAAGGCAACAACTGCCACAGGTATCTAGAACTGCTTGACTGGAGTCAAGTAAATAAAGAGATGCAAACTAGAAGATTAAAGGAGTTCAAACTGTCCTACAACCCATGTTTAGCTATGCAATTCATCCAGTTTAGACCCTTTTCCATATGCTGGGCAAGGGTACACTGCTCCAGAGGACAACCTAGAGCCCCTAATGCAGGCTCTGCATTGAAGCACTCCTAGAGGAACCTCTCTTGCCACAATGAGGACAGAGAAGCTTGCAAAGATTCATTGTCCAGACTGCTCTACAAAACATCCCAAGGCAAGTGGCACGGATGCCTTCCGGAAGTTCTAAACAGACACAACAGCAGACTTGGAATCATTTGGAGAGAAACAGGATGGAACAACACAGCTGAGTTTAGTTGCAAACTGATGGGATAAATAATACTAGTTTTGTGATGAGGATGTATTTGGTGTTACAAAAACTGCTTTCTTGCTTCTCCCAAAAGACAATCTGTACTTCAAAGTGTTTCTGTTTTAAGAGGAAGATAAGAACAATGGAATGTAAGTGCAAATGCAGGCAGGGACAATGCATCATGAAAATGGGAGTGCTTGAGGAATTGTTTGTTATGTCTCTGCACTTAGAATGCATTATTATTTGTATGGACATTTCTCAACAGCAAGACCATCTCATCACTCATTAGAATGCATTTCTATTCCGGAAAGTAATATTCAGAGTTGGCAAACACTAAGCCATTGGCATGTAGGATTTAGCTGCTAACTGTAGTCTTACAAATATTTTTATTCCAATACAACTTTCTTAAAAGACCAGACTTTATCATAAATACATTCCCTCTCTCCCTCTTTATTAAGTGTAATCTTTGTGTGTCAAAAAAACAACAATACATTTTCCTTGATTAAATTTTCACAAGAGTTTTCAATTCATGGTGTCGGCAGGAAAGTTATAATACACAAAAAAATCTTCAAAATGCAGTCTAAATCTTAAATCCTTCCTTAGATTTGATAATCACCCAGCTGGCTGCACTTCAGATAGCAATGCTTCAATGGGAAGATTAATGAACAGTTGGTCTGCAGTTTAATCCCCCTAGATTTTAGCATGCAGAAAGCAAACTTTTACAAGTTGGACTATTTTTATGCATTCCAATTATATGTCAAGGTCCAAATGGCTTTAATGGTAACATTGAGGCTTCTTAGTCACAGTTTGCTCTCTCTTTAGAGTACTTAAGTTTTAGAAAATATTAATTCAATTCACTAGACTTCAATGTTCTCTAGACCATTTTAAGGATTACCTTTCAAGATATCATCTCAAGTCAGAAACACCTTCAATTTCTTATTTATTTATTTTCTACAAACATCAACTCTTTTCCCTTGCTTGTAGTATTCTATGGCCAAGATTTACTTTTATTTTATTTTGTGTCTTAAATTTAACCTAAGACACAAAAAGTGAACAGTAACTTTTTCTCTACACCACACCAGCCAGTTATTGCCTCTACCTTCTTACAGGAAAAACTGCTGCCTGTCGAGTTCCCACTACCCCTGACCTCCACGGTGTCCATACTGCTCAGGTAATGCCTAAAGCGCAAAGGAATGATAAGGTGAGGTAAGAAAATTTGCACCCAGGCTGGGATGGATGGATGGGTAGGATGTTGTCCATATGCCTTTACCCTCCTCCCTCAGCAGTTCCACAATCATGCCTTTCCTTTCCTGGGCTTCCAGGGGGAGGTGCTGACACCAGCAGAACAATGTATGAAACTTCATTTGCAATTAATGGGGAAGTCTGAAGTTATTACAGTCCGAGGCAGCTCTTGCCTAGAGATACTATGGTTGTGTGCCAAGGGGCAAAACCTAGTTATCTACCCACTGTAACTGAAGATCATACAGAGTTTTTTTGGACACATGGAAGCATGGAAAACTCTTTCTCAGAGCTCCTATAACTGAGGGCTCCTCCCAAAAAAAACCCCAAAGTCCTTAACTTTTTTGCTTCACAGCTCCCTGCAACAAGTACAGTGTAGAAAACTGAGGATGGAAAAAGAAATAAAGAAAACAATACCACCATGATGTTGAAAAGTTCTTCTCCAGTTTGTGCCCTGTCTGCTTTCAAATTCACCCTAAAAAGACTTCACCTCTTTCTCTTTTCTCCAATTATGGGCACCAGTTTCAATAAACGAAAAAAGTACAGGAACATATGCTTATTTTTTAGCTTTGTCTCTTAAAGGACAGTAGCACCTATATTCCATAACGTTTTCAAGATAAGCCAGTCAAGAGCTTTGGCAAGAAATGCAAATGGTTTATAAGTCAAATGTAATAAGCAAACAAGCATTACCCTCCTGCTGCAAAGACAGCTCTACTTACACCAAGATAAAGCTTAAGTTATTTGGTTATTGTGACTAGCCTATTAGTCAACAACATAATGCATTTTTAATGCCCAGAGGGAAGACCACACATCTCTTGTCACCCATAAGGCTAAATCCTGAACACTGCAAAGCCAAAGTCTGATCGCAAATTCTTCTCATTTTAGTCTTTGTACTCTTATTCCACTCAATTTCTAGTCATAATTCCACTAATGCATAAGATTTTTCATTTTTATTACAGCTTCTTTTAGACTATTCTCAAAACATATTTCCCATTTACTTATCTAAGAAGCAGACTTACACTGATCTAAGTAGTTTTTATAAAAAAGCAACTCAATTTTGCATCAGGCTATTTGGAAACATTTGCACTATTCATCTGCCAACTTCTGAGACACATTACTCATACCAAGAGCCTTCTGTCATCTTCTAACACAGATTTTCTAATTTGATGGTCCAAAGAGCCCAGAATAATCCCTAAAGTTTTTTTTATTTTAATCATAAATTTTATGACAGCCAGAAACAACCTCCTTATCATGGTCACTTCTTCAAATGATTGCACCTATCAACACACTCATTATTACTGACAGGTTAATTTCCTGTAGAATTCGAATATTTATCATGATCACTATTTAAATACTGAAAAAAAAATCAGCTACAATAGAGGCAGTAAGCATATACTTGGAATTTGTATTGTGATGTCATTTAAGAATTCATGGTTCTATTCAGTGAAATAATTCAGATTATCTCACCCTCACACTAGGAACTGAGCCCTTAAAACATGAAGCAGGCAAAAGGCTAGAGAATCTGAAAATGTAAGGGGTAAAGATTAAGAAAAGGGAAAAAACTATAACAAGAAACACACTACTGGAAGGTAAGTCTAATAGATGCTACAGGCACAAACTCAGCACACATCTGCCCAACAAGACAAAAAAAGTGAAGCCTATTTTCAAGTCAAGGAGAAATAAGTTTTTACAAGACTGTCAGATTCCAACTACAAAGCCCAGCACACCGGAGCAAAGCTGTGCAGCAGCTCTGCCACATCCCAGAGCACATGCTCATGGAGCAGCCACAGCTAGGAAGATGCACACATCTACAAGACACATGGAAGCAAATACAAGAATGCTGCCTTGGCATTACCTGGAGCTGCCCTCATTCTCACTCAGCACATCCAATTGGTTTTGGCAGGCGCTTCTTCACATGCTGACAGAACCAAGCTCAACATCTCAAGTTATTATACATTTTGGCAGGTTGCATTTGTAATTTGTCTGCATTAAATTATACCCAAAAACTTTGGAGCTTCCAGGCACAGAGCAAGGTTCAGCTTCAGCCATGCAATCCGGAAGCAATTAGAGCTGCAATGTCATCAAGTAAGAAACTGGCAGTGGAACCATCACAGAAGCAGTTCATAAACTCATTGTCAACAGGCAGGAAAATTTCACTGTCATGCACAAGCTTTGATCTCTTGGGATGTAAAGAACAACTGACATCACAAATGAAAAAATTCCAAGCTAAGCAGCCACTTCTAGATTTGAAAAAACCCCTAAATTAAAACTTTAAAAATGGCAGTTATGTCTCCATGCCAGCAACAGAAACAGATTTACACTGGAATTTGACCAGATTTTAGCTTTGCTTCAAATAAAGGCTCATGCTAGCTAGCAGTATTTCTCAGTATGTAATTAAAAGCAAGATGCTACCTTTTTAACCCTTAATTTTCTTATCTATAGCCTGTAAGACTGGGAATACTCCCCACTGGAATATTCCTAGGAGATATCCAAGAAGATAGATCTTCTGCTCATCCAAGGTCTCCCTGACTCCATGTGTAGCAGCCACTGAAACACGGCCCAGGCCCCTTTCTCATAGTTACCCAAACATACTCAAAACTAACACTAAACTGATCAAAGGCATTGAACTGGATGCACTGTTTTCTTCATCAAAAACACTTTATGAATAGTGCCCATTTTTGAACATTATGCCCATTGATTTAATGGGTAAGAAAGTCATAATGTGAGGAAAAGAGGAAGTTTTGTTACATATTCTCATATATGGCATGATTCCAGCCCAAAAGTAACTTAGGAACTCTAATTTGCTAGCACTTTCTGGATATTACGCTACGCTTCATTTAGTGATTTTTATTTGGTTGGTTTTAGTTTTAGAGTAAACCTGAGGCTGGGCATCCATTCTGCAGCTTTATGTAGAGAAGAAAAAATGGAAGGATTGGAGAAAGCTTCAAAATAATCCATAAGACCATAGAGACTTTACATAAATGCTACATAAGCAATATCAACTTCTGACTCCAACACAGTCATAGAGATCAATGTTATCAATCTGAAACCCAACAGAACTGTTATTGACATCCTCATCTTTTTAGATAAGATCTTTTGGGATCAGAAGATAATAATTCCATTTTTCTAATTTTATCTAGTTGATAGCTCTGAAATCAGAGTCTGAAAAAAGTTGCATTTTCTATTTTGTGCAAATAGGAGTAGAAAAGAAATGTACCACAGATGTGTACCCTAACCACATAGAGGTGGCTTCTCTCCTGACTTATCCTGTTTTACTCCCACGGGTGTTTAATTGGGTGTGCTTTACTTTGTGTTTTTATGTGACAATTATGAACCACCCACTACATGAAGAAAATACTATTAAAGCTTCTTCATATGTCACAACAGAATAATGATTATCCATATTTAAAAGTGAAAAAGTATGGAAAGTACTTGGAGGGGGCATCATCTTTTACTAAAAAAGAAAATTGCTATCTATGGACAAAGTTTTAATCTGCTACAGAATGCTGGAAAAAGGTGAAGAAACATTGTCCAACTATTTTCTGTATTAGCATTCAAGCTTTTTTCATTGATGAAATTTGAATTATTGTGTGTATGTACATTAACACCAGCTGTCACCTAAATAATGACATCTAACAAGGCCAATAACATTATCATTCAATTTCCCCTGCAAATTATTAAAATGCTAGGAAAAAGAAGTAGTCTTGAGCAAAAATGCTTATGATAATCTGAGACTGCCAACCACCAAAAGGCAGCCAATACCTCTTGCCCAAGTTCCTCATCAAGTGTTCAGTGGCTATCTGGCAAATGACTCAAATCTGCTGATTATCTCAATTCCACAACTCAGTCACATAAATCATGGAGCTGATCCCGCTGAAAATTAACAAAACGTGGATAATTGAGACAACCCCTTCTATCTCTCCATTAGCTGACAAATCTGGCTCACAGCTTGGTTATGCAGTGAGGACAGTGAGATGGGGGGAGAGAAATTCCTCCATGGGCAATTTTCACTAAGGTCACCTTAAATATATTCTCAAACCACTATATTTGAATGCATTTACATACACATCCTAAAAATCATTTCACTCTTTCCATTTATTTAAACCATCAATTATTTAAGTACTTGTGGCATATAGATATCAAAAGCCCTTTATATAACAAGGAGCTGGGGAAATTCTGGGAAAACCCAGGGACAGACCTCAGAAGGACCCTGCAGCTCTGATGGTAGGAATTTACCATGCAGCAGAAATCCCAGGCCTATGTGCCTCCACATTGTAAAAGCATTGTACCAAGAAGTTTAGTGTAACGTTACAGGGTTCACAGATGTCTAAACACAGACAAAAGGGATGATATCTAAAGATCTTATTTCTCTTCAGAGCTCCACTGTTAAGCATCAAGCTGGCTGGCCTAACTTGCCTCACAGTCCTGGGGAGAAATGGTCAAATAATTCAACTGAGACACAGGTAAGAAGCCACCTCCTTCACAATGTGAGGTGATGGGGGTTGGGAGAATGAAAACTGTATCTCCCATTTTCTAAAGAAGGAATTCTCCATCAATGAAGAGACTGACTTTCCTCAGTCACGGAGCCCTCTCCATCCTCCTAACACAGCTGAGACATGGGAATTTGGCTCTCTGGATTAATGATATTACAGCATTCACCTGGGAAGAAGCAGTCTTTATTCTTAGTTCCTCCTCTTAGGCATGGTAATCTATTTTGACAAGCAACAAATTAATTTAAAATACATAAAAAATGAGCATGAAAAAAATCACTGGAGAGAAGCCTCAAAGAAGATAAAATGTCAGTAGAGTAGACAGAAAAATAGATAAAAGCTCTGGAGAAGCTATTGCAGTTCCTAAGGTCAGAAACTGCTCACAAGCTTAACGTGACCTTGTCTACATATTTAGAAAACAAGTATTAGACTTTCTGAGAAAGGAATCTGACTCGGTTACCATATGTGAAGGCTGATAAGGGAAACCTAGCTTATATTTAACTAATATATCAAGGCTGTAGCCATTCTGATCTTAAAGGTTCCAAGCAACCATCTCATATGAAGGTCTACCCAGAGTTAAGACTGTCATATTAATAACTGTGATAATATTTTTTTCTTGCATTTAAAAGACACATAACTAAAACCGTATCTCCTTCTGCCAGATTAAAACTAGTTTAATAGAAGTTATAGGTATCAGTTAGAAAAGATGCTGAGTAGTAGCCTTGGCATTTTAATTTATAGAACTCTTTTTTTCTTCTATGAACTGTAAGAAGTACTGAATTAGAGGCAGAGAGCATGCACCTTTGTCTTGGTAACTACAGAATTTCTCTTCTCCACTGCCCCCTGTGAATATTTATCTTATCAATCTACATTTAACATATTCTCAGTTATACTTACTGTTACCAGTTACAGAGGTTTTACACGCAGTTTAATTGCAGGTTCTTCTGCTTCATGGATATGGTTGCTTTTATCCAATACATTTGCAACTACAGTTTGTGGGCAATCAACTTTTATTAAACTGCTCTTAATTTTCCACATCCATTACCCCTTCCCATCCAGTGAATCTTAAGAGTTTCTTAAGCTTCAGGAACTTTAGCAATTCTTCTACGCTTCAGAAACTCAGAGAGTAGTTGCATTTACTCCAGCAGCTTTGCTGAAGAGTCTTTATAATCCACATTTTGGTTTACAAATAAATATAAAATACACACACACAAACACACACACACACACACACACATATATAATGTTCTTTTCTATGGCTCTTTTACTTCTGCTATATCCCTTTCTGGAGATGGAACAAATGTAGCAATAGACAGCAATTAAAGTCATTAAAATCATTTCAGTTTGATATCATGGAGTGCATTGGGAAGAGTGTAGCCAGAGGGTTGAAGGAGGTGATCCTGCCTATTCAGCCCCAGTGAGGCCACACCTGGAGTGCTGTGTCCAGTTCTGGGCTCCTCAGTACAGGAAGGACATGGAGAGGGTCCCACAGAGGCCACAAAGATGATTTGGGGACTGGAGCATCTCTCTTGTGAGGAAAGACTTGTTCAAGGAGCAGGGCTTGCTCAGTCTAGGGAAGACTGAGAGGGGATCTCATCAATGCATACAAATATCTCAAAGGCAGGTGCCGAGAGGATGGTGCCAGACTCTTTTCACCAGTGCCCACTGACATGAGGATCAAAGGCCATAAACTAAAACACAAGTTCCACTTCAACATAAAACTTCACATTGAGGATAACAGAGCACTGGAACAGGATTCCAGGAACATCCCAGGAACATTCCCTGAGACATCCAAAATCCACCTGTACAGGTTCCTCTGTCACCTGCTGTAAGGGACTCTACCTTGGCAGGAGGTTTGGACTAGATGATTTCCAGAGCTCCCTTCCAACCCTAACTGTTCTCTGATTCATGCAGAATAATTATGGGTTTGTTTTCTTTCTTGTCTTCCTTCTGCAGAGTAATCACTTGCTTTCTACAGATCATAGTTTTGGTTCCTGCCATCTGAAAATATGCTGCACATGAAGATATCTGAGCCTTTCAAATGAGAACCATTTGTGGAACTACTCATTTGGATTACTGGAAATTTTTTTCAGCTTTTAATGTACATGCTATGCTTAACTGGCATTTCTTTAAATTGCTTTTTCCTATTTATTGGAGGTTTTTACAGACTTTTTCCTGTTTTGTTTAAGATAGGATGTTATGATTTCATTTACAAACAATGCATTATCTTGAAGTTACTGCTTTCTCCTATGGTTTGTTTTTAAAAATCTGGTACAATCCTTTTCCAATTTTCATCAACCTGGTTCTTTTCTGGCTTAGATAATGCCCATCTTTTTCATACAGCCCTCTGGCTGTCTAAACTTTAGCTAGTTCTTAACAAACCTCCTCCTCCTCACAACATTTTCCTCAAGAACATACTGAAATGCTCCCAGCACAAGGCACAGGGCCAGCTAAACAGGCAGGAAGAGCTTCAGAATGCTGCCATGGAAATTCTACTCTTTAAGTCCTATTTTTACATGACCCAAAAGATATTCCTTAGAAGTCCCATATGAAAAATCATTTCAAGAAGCCCTAAAAAGATCTGATGATATTTTACAACCAGCTACATGAAATCTCCAATCAAAGTCACCTAAAAATATTTTTTCCTTAACTTTCCCCTCGTTATAACAGAAATTAAGAAACAAGTTTTTCCCACTCTCAAACATAAATCAGCAGACTGCATGAAGAGTCTTCTCTTTTACCTCTGAAGCTAATTTTTTTGTATTTCTTACCTTTAATACTGTTGCTTTCATTATGGCCACAAGACATACATGATTAGAACTATTTTAACATAATTAACATTTTTTTTTTATTTTAGGGTGTTTGAGGTAGTTCTTTTGGTAGGCAAGGCTGTTTGCTTTTTACATGTTTTCTTTGAGGGTGGTTACATCCTTTCCTTCCCTACACTTTGTTATCCTGTTTGTCAATCAGTGCAATACAGTCAACACTACCCTCACCAAAGTTTCTCTTCCAGAAACGTGGTTCAGGGTGCTGTTGGCAAACAGAGGAGCCCTGGGAAGCAGCACTGGGTGCCTTGCACGTGGTAGCAGTCTCAGACCAGCGAGCAACATCACATATGGTCAGCACTCTTGCCCATCAGGCCCCATGCAGCCATCCAGCATGGCATGGAGATGCAGAAACAGGAAACTGGAGCTCTCAGAGAAGAAAACCAGAACAAGGAACTAGATTTATTGTTGCTCTGGCCATGGCTGTAGCAGTCAGGCAGCGTGCTGCAGAAGCACAGCTATGGAATGAAACGAGTGGCAATACCATCACGCTCAGCTGAAGCTCATTTCTGAGGCCACCTGACACACTGCTCCATCTGCCCTCCTGAAGGATAATTTTTTAATGTGGCTGAAGTGTCCCCAGTACCCCAATGCTGTAACGGTTAATTTTCCTCTGCTGTAACCAATTTGTTTTACTGCCTCTAGCTTTCAGCTTTCCTAATAAGCTGTCAATTAGTTATGCAAATTAGAAAAACAAACATTCAGCTCTGCTTATGGCAACCTCTTACTTGTTGCCATCCAAGTTCACTGGGTCTGTATTGCAGATGATGAATTTGATTATCAAGCCCAGCCCCCACAGAAGACAAGGCAGCACCAGCAGTTTCTTTTTAAAATACAGACTTATGTGCTGGAACTGTAAATAACTGTGTGCAATTTTGGGTGGTATTAGAAAGGTATTAGCTATTGGAGAGCATCCAAAGGACAGCAATGAAGATGGTGAAAGACCTTGAAAGGAAGCCATATGAGGAACAGCTGAGGTCATTTGGTCTGTTCAGCCTGGAGGAGACTGAGGGCAGACTTCATTGTGGTCTGCAACTTCTTCATGGGAGAAGAGGAGGGTAGAACACTGAACTCTCCAGTGACAGGACTCAAGGGAAAGGCCTGAAGTTCTGTCAGGGGATGTTTAAGTTGGATGTTAGATTCTTCCACCAGAGGGTGACCAGGCACTGGAACAGCTCCCCAGAGCAGTGGTCACAGCACCAGCCTGACAGAGCTCGAGAAGCATTTGGACAATGCTCTCAGGCACAGGGTGTGACTCCTGGGGATGGTGCTGTGTGGGCCAGGAGTTGGACTCAACGTTCCATGTGGTTCCCTTCCAACTTGGCATAGTCTATGAACATGGAATTCCCACAGAGGTCCATTATTCACCCTTCATCTGAACAGATAATCACTGGAAAAATCTGTTTTAAATCCTGCTTTTTAAAACATCATGTCTCCTTATTTTTCAGGAACTCCACATAAATTTCAACTAACTCCTATGTAAGGCAGAAAGCTGGTTTCTGAGCTCGGACTGGATGTGTTGAAACTTGGCAGAGATGTAACAAATTGAGGGGGATTTCTAATTTAAACAGACCTGTCAATCCAAATGCGAGCACCAGAACCTTAGCATTTTTACAAAATGGAGCCTGATATGCTGCTCTAGTCCAGAATAAATAAATTTCTGAAGGATGTAATGTGATGAGTCCCTTGCCGGAGCTCTATTAATTAACTAAATGTGTGCTGAATTTTAAATGTAAACAGCCTCCCTTGTAGTTCTTTTTCATGAATGCATTTTATTTCACTAATGGGCCATGCTTAGGCCATCTGTCTGACCCATGCTCAGTCTGACAGGCAGCAGCTGGATCCCATCATGCAGCAACATGAGAATTACAAGCACCAAGAACATTTTTACAGAAATCATATAAGAAGTGTGATTTTGTGAGGTTTTCTGACTTCCATTTTAAGATTCTTATAATTCCAGACCCACTTAACCTTCTTTCACTAAAAAACCTACTCAGTTAATGAACATAGTAAAGAGCAATTCCCCAAAAATACAACACACACTCCCGTGCACACACACACTCTCGCACCCTACCATAGTAGATTAGGTATTTTGTACTCATTCTGAATCTCTGAATCTCTCTTATGTCTCCAGATGATTTCACAAAGCAGAAAAGCAACTGTGTCATGATCACAGATTTGCAAAATTTAAAAATGCTTTTTAAAGATAAACAAACATTTTCAAGAATCAACAAAGAGTGAGCTAAATGCTTCCATTAGTTCAAATAGTCTAAAAAATATTATTCAGTTGTTACACTGGTATCCAGCAAAAGAATGCTGGACACTGAAGTCCTGGGAGTTTCCTCAAACAAAGCAATGGACTCGAACATGCAGCAGGAGACCTTTCTGCTAACCTGCTCTAGGCAGAGAACAAGGAGATAAAAATGTAGCAAGGCTGCTTTAGTATGAATATTCCAGAGTCTTTGGCGCTGAAGGTAACAAACTCCAACTCAGAGACTGTCATTAGACTAGCTGTAACAATACTTTGTCAGAAAAAGTAGACTTCCTGTTCAAATCACCAACTCCTGTCTCAAAATCTGTTGAGTGGAAACACTGTCTTTAACAAAAGCTGTTAACATGTCCACACTGCTGTTTAACCATAACCTTTTCTGACAGTTCAGCAGCACAAACTTAACATGAACATCTCTTTTAATTTAGGCTAACAAACAAATTAAGACCATCGCCAAAAATTAAATTTGAAGACTGTAATAAGTAATGTTTTCTACATGGTTAACTTCAGCGCATTTTAAGAGCTTTCAGTAAAAAAGGTTTCTTCTCTTCCCCTCTCCAAACAGTAATGAGACATCTTATTCCTGCTTACACTGCATGCTGTTTTCAATCTATGCCTGCTTGCGCTTTGCAGACTCCCTTGCCACATGTATTCACTATTACTTTTTTAAAGGATCAGGTCTGGGTTCACAGACAAACACAGGGCTCATATACTTCTAAAAGAAATGTCTCGTTCCTTGAAAACTTCAATTATTCTAGTCCCTGTACCACGGGTTATTTACCTATACATTTTTCCAGTCCTTCAGGATAATGTATTCAACTTTGTTATAGTTAAATATGGACATTTTGGAAGCAGCATTTGCCTCCTGTCTCATTTTAGGAAAAGACAGATGCATCTTTCATTTCAGTAGTGGAAACTAGGTTTAAAGAAATAACTACCATGAAGCCTACAGCCCCTGCAAGTCTTCATACTTAAGTCAGGAGAAATTACTATGCATATTCACATCAAGACCCATAAAACAATGCTAAGCCTGAAGACATCCACAGTGATCAGTCTGATTCTCTGATTCTGAAGTGGTGCACTGTGGCAGGACGTTCCTCACCCCTTCCCTTCTCCACCAACACATCAGCTGTTGTATAAGGGTGAGCTAACCCAACAGGGGGTTATTCTGGTGCCAAGAGGGCTGAGACCCCCAGCTGAGAATAAACATCTTGGTCTGGAGAGCAGATGTAGAGAGAGAGAAAATTTAAATATCATTGACTGAAAGTCACTGCTTTACACTATAAAAGCTACACAAATTATCACAGAGGCAGAAGCCTCCTACACACTCCCAGGAAATGTGCAGGGTTTCTCCCACAAAGTTTGGATGCATCTCCCTGGATGCTTTCCTGGAAATTGAGAGGAAGGATCATCTGTATGTCCCATCAGCAACTGGATGGTGAAATACATTAAATCCTAATCTATACTATTTCTTTGCTAGCTGTAATACAGGTACCTCCATCATGCTGTATTGTTTATGTACTAGTGGTGTTTCTGTGTTTATCCTGTGTAGTAAGTTAAAGTATTTATGCATTATTATGTATGTAGTATGTTAAAGTCTTATGTCTGTTAAATTTGCATCTATCAAATAAATAATTCATTCTGTAATAGACCTAATTGGCCATTATTAAGAACTTGCAACAAGAGTGGGTTTTGGGGTGCTGGCCACCTCAGTGAAGTTACAGTCTACTGCCAGAGGCCTGGGCAAAGACAAAAGCTTGTTTAAAACACCCCTCTCCATTCCAAACATACACACAGTTCTTCTCAGAGTTAATGGTAGAAGAGGAATCTGCATTTCACAAGTTAAATCATCTTCCCCTCAACTGCTTAGAAATTTCTCAGTGACTCCTGTTCAAGGAGACCTTATATTTGTTCCATAGGCAGTCTTAAAATAGTTATAGTAGCTCTCACATGTAAATTTTTCTTTTTTGCTGCCATTTTTTGGTTACAGAAGTCTGACATCTGCATCATCAAACTTTCTTATAATGCTGGAGACAATTCAGTCTCCACGGGCCTACAGAACGCAGTTATAGATGCAAACTGCTGACCTGTTGGGTCATAATGATCAGGCTGGCACCTTGGAAGGACACAGCCCACCTGCAGCTCTCAGACCTATCTTTGTAATATTGCCAAGGAAACAAAAGATGCATACTCCTTCTGGGTTCATCCTCAAATGTAGAAAAGCCATCCTTGATTAATATCAGAAAGAAGGCATCTTTCCATGATAATGCTTTCCAATTAGATCCTGGGATGACATCTCAACTTTTGCTTCAGAGGAGTCCAAAAAAAGGACTTTGGCATTCATACATATCTGGGTCAATGACCACGACCATGAATCCTATGTGTTTAAAGCTCACTTCTCAAACAGTGAGAAACTTGTTACTCACATGAGGGTGATGGCCTTTTATTCTTCTAGGTGTTTCATCCATTTTCTCTTCAGGGCCTGTGATTGGGGTGGACTTGGATCTATCCTTCCTTTCAGTCTAAGCTTTGAAGTTCAACACCAGTGCTGAACGTGTTGAACTATAACTACATTCAGAGAAGTGTAATGGCAGCATCAGGAGAACGCAAGTAGGGAAGAAGGACATTTTATCTTTTCCTTTCTGATCAGTTCATCATGGGCAGAAATTGACTTTCTGAAGCAGTACTCACTGCTAGTTGGATTAGAAAAGTGGTAAATCTCTTTCATGTGGAAGGATGAAAGCTTTAGCTTACTTCCCAGTGAGCCCTTGATGGATGTGCTCAGTAGTCCAAGAGGGAAAGAGAGCTAAAAGCATCACAGTGAGCCGCACTGCCGTAGTGGGGCTGTGGATTCCCAGCACACTTTGAGACACACTCCTTCTTCTCCCCCTCTGAGCCCCTTGCCAGAACTAAGGCACAGAAGACTCATCAGCTCAAAGCATGCAGTGAAACTGAGGGAGATAAATGGAACAGCTCACCTCTTTTTCTTCCCTTGTTTCATTTTCTCAATTGTATTTGCAGCATATCTGAAGCACAGTCAGAAGGCTGAGAGTTGGGATAAGGCAAGAGAGATCATTTACAATTAATCATTGGCTACTGCTGTAAGTCTTAGATCAGAACTGGTGTTTCAAAAGAACTTTTTTCTCCAGTTATACAACTTATATCAGTTACTGGAGTCCCAATGACCAGCTTACCTCATCTTTCCACAATTGAACATCTATAAATTTTTTAGGACAGCATTCCACTGTCAGAAGCAATATCTTTATTGTAAGATTACTTCTCTGTTATTCCCTCCTAACACAACCAGAGAAAGAATGGTCAGACAGCAACTAAACCCACCTTTACTACATTGGAGGAATTGATTGTAGAGGGAGATAAGACAACAGGGCTTCTAAAATATGACCCATATGCCTTCTCAAAAACAAACTTCTGAGAAATGAGAAAAGATAACATTTTAACAACTGATGTAAGGCTCATTTTCCAAACACAGAAGTGCCTGCATGGAACACAAATACAGTAACCACACGCTCTTCCAGCTGTGGAAAGACAAAACTGAAGAACTGGTTAATTGCCTTATGCTGTTACCAGTGATGGAAACGTGGACAGGTAGAAAATCTCCCTGAGCCCTGGTGACTAGAATTGAAAAAGACATTCCTGGAAATCCTTGCATAAGCCTCTCCTGCCTGGTATTTTTTCATCAGAAATCTCCTTTGATTTGGAAAGGATATCCTGGCAACGGATACTGAATATCTTTGATTTTGATCTGACACAATGTTGCTGCTTGAATATTACTAAGTTTGGGTAGCTTGCTCATTGCCTTTTTTAAAAATAAGTTGGTTTTTTTATGGTTTTTTTTCATAGCTTTTTTCTAAGTTTTATTGAGCTAAAAATGCCCAAAAGCCAAGAAAAGAAGATAACTTGCTTTCCATTATGAAAGATTAAACTTTAAAATTACAAAATTACTTAACTGAAGGCAAAAATCAAGGATATTCTCTAATTTGTAGCTTTATCTCAAATAAAAGACTTCTGCACTATTACCATGGAGGAAGGTGTAAGAGATGACAAGAGAGTAAAGCCAAAGAGGTTTCAGTGGGCATTTCAGTACTGCTGATCACATTGAATGTGTCACAGCTCATTACAACACTGCAAAAAAAGTACAGAACCAGACACTTAGATTTGCTTTGTCTCCTTTTGCTTCCATGTAATTTAACTACTTATAAAGAAAACACTCTTGAAAGCACTAAAAACTGAATTGCATTCAGAGTCAACCAGTAAAACAGTGATGGGGTAGTATTAGGATATGGACTCTTGTAATTTGTCCACAGATTTCTACCACAGCATTCCAGATATGTCTGGACATAAACAAACCAAGGAGAGCAAACAAACCAAAAGAGAAAGGCCAAATAAACAAGCTGTAATTTAATATATGAAGTGACAAAGGTGTACTCCTTTTATTATTCATGTTCAAAGAAAAAAAGATTACAGAAGACTTGCAAGTGAATAGACTCAAAAAAGGGAGATTATGTGTTTATTTGTGACTAATATTATGCTGATCGGGAATAAAGATTTGAGAAAAGCTTGGATTTCCTTGAAATTGAAGCCTCCTTTCTGATTAATATACTTCTTACTCTTAGACTTGGAAGGCTCTGGGGCAGGAGTACCCACATGCAAGGAGTAGAATTACATATTATTTGTGAAGCATTTTTATCACAGTGAAAATTGCAGACACAAACACATGGAAATAAAGAATGCCTGCTGCTCTCAGAGGAAAACCTTTCCTACTTTACGAAGAGTACACCAAGAATGGAAAACTTAAATATAATAAAAATATCAAGGTCTCATCCCCAGGAGATTATTAATTTTCTTATGCTGGGCTGTGAACCAGCATGCTGACATTCAAGCTGAGGGAGAATGCTGAAATTAATGTGATGCTCACAAGTTCTAAGCACCCAGTTGCAGCTTTCTAACTGGGCAGTGCTGCCCTTGTAGCATGGTGACCATCTCAACGGTTACTTTGGCATCAGTTCTTAAAATATCAGGAAGCACAAAGATATCCAGAGAAATCAAATCATATGCACATCTAAGACCAAGTACAGATGCAGAACTGCATATTTTGACTATTCCTAAGAAATAAAGAACAAAACCACAACCAACCATGGTCTTTAATCATCTTGCTAGTCACTGGCAACTGTGCAAGCAGGCAGGCTGTGTGGGACTCAGCCCTGTATGCTGAGCACATCCCTATGACCACATGCTGGCAAGGGAACAGAAGCCAGTTCTGGACAAGCTAACTGAGGTACAGACAGGGTAGCTCAGGGAACAGCTGCCACAGACACATGCTCAAAACACCTACAGACATTTTCTTCTTTCTTTACATTATTCTTAAAATTATAATCCCTTCTTATCACTCACTTTGGTAAGGACCATCACAACCTGGGTGACAGGAATTACAGAAGAAAATATAAAGCAGTACAAAGTATCAGAACCACACCAGGATTGGGGCTGTGTTCACAACCCTAACAAATAAGAAAGTGAAAGGTCCAAAGAGGAACCTTAATGAATTTCTGATATAAAAAGTATACACTACAGATTAAGAATATGTAATTTGCTCAGTATTTTTGTTTTGTTAAGAAGGCACAAGACAGACACATTTATATAAAAGGATAACTCAATTAAAGAAGGGATTGTACACTTCACATTTAAAACAAAGCAAGCTAAGCAATGACATTAAATTAATGCAATGACCTTAAGTTAATAGGGAAATCTGAATGAGGAAATTAGGAGAAATGGTTTAATGGGAAGGCCAAGTGGAAAGAAAGTTTC
The DNA here is from genome assembly GCA_013389925.1 of Aegithalos caudatus. Lineage (NCBI taxonomy): Eukaryota > Metazoa > Chordata > Aves > Passeriformes > Aegithalidae > Aegithalos > Aegithalos caudatus. The sequence goes on along the minus strand of WEIU01000669.1, from coordinate 213,716 downwards.
CTTAATGAGGTAGATACTGTTTACTAACAATGCTTGAAGAAGGCATTCAGTAACTGGAACAGAATGGGTAATCTGTTTCTCCTAGTAGGCTCTGTTTAAGATAATGTTTCTTGTTGAGAATCTTGGGTGGATAGAAACTTAATGCCTGCATTTAACTTTGAAGAAACCTCTTGCTTGCTTAGTGAGGAGTATATGCTTTTTTTTAAGGCGACACGAAATAGAAAAAGCCACCTCTACAGTACTTTAGGAAATAAAATGCCTTGTTTTCCAATATAACTTTTCAGAAATACCCCATGGTGGGAAATGTAAATCAAGCAAAACTCGAGAAAAAAATCACTCAGAAAATATTTACATCATCACTGTCTGTATTCTGCCTTTACATTTCTCAGGATATAAGAATTTGTTGCTGGCTTTTGAAATCAGCATCAGAGCAGATTTGAAAAAGAGTTGAGAAGGATCAGTGAGAATTTAACATCACCTCATTTACTGATTTCTGGATTTCAGCCATGCATGTGCTGATTTTTTTTAGCCCTTACTGTCATGCCTTCTCTAGCTTGGTTTAGTTAAAGATTAAGAATTCACCATTAACAGCACTTTTTCAAGACATGACTTTTTAAGTTGAAAAGGTTTTGAGAAGTCACACATCTCTAAGGATTTGACAGGTAAAGCTTTCTAACACAAAGTAAAACAGTGACAGAGAGGTTCAATTAAAACATGCAAACAAAAGTTATTTATTCCACCATCTAGAAACTCAAGAGTAACAATAAATACCAGTCCAAAAAATTCAATCTAATGGTGCATGAAAATGAGAGGTTTTCTCCTTTACTGCATGCTTGTTGAAGGGATTGAGTTTTGGGTGTTTGGTTTGTTGGTTGTTTGGTTTAGTTTGGGGGGGTTTTTGTGTGTGTGTTTTGAGGGGGGGTTGTGTGTTTAAGATTAAGAAATCAATTATATAATTAGATAGCAGTCTTTTGCAATTCCATGAAATGATTAATTAGATGAATATAGCAACATTCTACAGTGGATTGCTAATCAAAACCTGAAGTCTAAAAAAATTACATGAGAAAATTCTAGGACCTAAAGAGACAGAGAAACCCTGGTTGGACTAACTTTGGCTCAACTGAAGTCCATAAGCATCTTGTAAGAATTTTCACTTGTATTGAGATACTTCAAGTGTCCTAGTAAGGTGAAACTACACACCTCTCTTAGGGTCACAGAGAGAGAGAGCAATTCAGCCAAATTCAGTCATGGCTGAATATCTGGTTAACTGCTAAAAGGAGAAAAAAAGTGTCCTGTTGTTCCACATTGATTTGGAGACTCCCTGAGATATTGCTGAATGGAACACATAGATGTCACAATATAAAGGCACAAAAGAAAATTCACTGGCATTAATGTAACTCTTAATGAAATATTTTGTGATATTATTTCCACATCCAGAGGACTTTAAGGGCTGTGTGCTGATACCTGGAAAAGGTAGCAGGAAGGATAACTTAAAAAGATGAAGAGTTATCATCCTTTCATCATGAAGTAAAAGAAAAATCCTTCCACATAATGATTTTCAGATTTAAAAATTGCAGAATAAAACGTTACTATCTCCTGCAAGATTTTGGCAGATAGGATGTTAAACTGTCACATTTTTTTCCTAATATCAGGCTAGCTGAAAAAGTCCCCACTACCTCTAGCTTCCCAGAAGACAACATCAACAAAAACATGTATAGTGTACATCCTAGTGCAACATGTTGTTAATTGCAAAACCAAGGTCCAGATAAGTTTTGTTTTCCTCTGAGACTGAGTAAAACAGCACTGAGATTAGAGAAAAAACAATTAAGCAAAGCAGACCAAATTCACTGTTGTGTAACAGTGTGGGCCATTGCTGGTTTTCTAATTGGTTTGTTCAGATTAATAGACATTCAGAATTTATCTAATAAACAAGTAGCTAACATCACATAATGCTTACTACAGAAGAGACATACCTCACTACCCAATACTAATTACCTCTGCAGTGTAATGTCAGACCTACAAGGCATATTTCTTTGCCTGGGACAACAACAGCCACCAAATGAACAAAAAAGGATAGATACCATTACTGGAAATCTTTTAATCTACATACAATGTGCCATTCCTTTCTGTCTTCCTATCAGCACATCCAAATCAAAGGATTGATATAAGTAATACACTAAACTCTATTAATCAACCATCTACCTTATTTCAAAGTTTGAAAGACAAGTCTTTTACAACCATGCTAATATAGAAACCTTCTGGCATTCTCAAATGAACAGTGATCATCCACAAACATGAATGTCCAGAGAGACTGGACAAACACGGTTTCAACAGTAGCTGTATGTTTCTGTGCAGCTGTACAGCCTCTCCAATACCATACAGGTGAGAGTGAAAAGGAGAGTTCCAGTGTGAAAATGCAAAGAATAGTTACATGTAGCTATGTGTAGTGCAAGAGGCTTTGTGGATTTCAGCACTGATACACTTTCCATGCAACAGCAATACAACAGCACTCTGAAGAGAAAGCTGTACATCACAAACCATGCAGTTCCACTCTATCAGGTCTCTCCTTAGTGTGGAAGAGGTTGAGAGCATGTAAAGCAAGTTTTAATTTGTTGTCTCTTATCTCCTCCTCACTTCTTCCAGGAAAATAATTAGACTGCTAACAGTGAGACAATCTCCAATACATGCCAAATTGTGGTTGGTGATCCAAAACACTGAAGGCAATAGAGCTTCTTCAACTAAACAGATGACTTAAATAAACTTGTGTTATGCATCTTTCCTAGGGGTGCCCTAAAACTTTAATGAAGCTTTTCAAGGAACTGGTCTACACCAGACATCTAAAATAACAGACCCCATAGAATATTACACTGACCTCAAGTCTGCCAATGTTTTCAAGCAGCTGGAAGGAAACTGGAAGTGCTAATGGGTTGCAACTACAAATGTATCTGGTGTCAAAAGGCCACCTCACAAGGCAAACCACAAGATATCCTAAAATTAATATAAAAAACGATCCTTTTGAAACAGCTTTTCCAAATTAGACTACACCAACAATAAATGCCATGCTCATGTAATGCTCAGGTTTTTGAAGAGAACCTGAACAGAGCAAAAAGTGCATATCCTTAAATACATGTATATGCCAATTATGACTTTAAAAAAAATGAAAGCAGAAATAATTGAATTTATGCTCTGGAACTGTTAGCTTCTACACTTATTAGCCTAATGTATTTAGATAAATGGTTAATCTACTGATTCCATTATTTTATCTCAATTATATAAAACCAGAATGTTCCAACATTTAATTACTATTTATTTTGTGTGTACTACATTTTGATTCTAATGAGTGCTTTTTGGTTCCTTTAGGTGTCATCTTCAGCTCTGAAATATTCATCAGGATCAATTATGCCTTTTGTTGCCTCGAATAAAAATGGTGTACCTAAAATAGCTGATAGTAAAAAGAAAATTGTAAAACTAACCAAAGCACCACTGAGCACAGAAAGCTAGTTGTTCCTTTTTCTCATTTCATCAGTGAGATCCTTCTGCCCTCACATCCATACAAAAAAATTTCAGACCAAGCTTTCCATAATCATGGGCAGAAATAGTATCATTTCACTCCTTTCTTTATAGAAATACCTCTACTTTTTTTAGAGAGTAACACAACATTTAAAGTCTTCATACAAAAAAAGCTCCCATTAACACAATTCGTGCTTTTCTAATGATAAGTGCAAGAGCTTGCATTAGCAGGTCAGGATTTAGTACCATAGGAGCTTGGTAATTGTAGGATGCTTGGCCTACTTACTGCAGAAGCTAAAAGATGCCACCTATGCACACTGGTATGAAGGAAGACAAATGTTTTCTTTTACCTTTTAGAAAGCTGTTAAGGGTAGACTTGGGTTGCAGGTAAGAAGAAATTTTTATAGTAAGAGTGGTAAAATACAGAAACGTTGTCCAGAGCATTTGTAGATGCCCTATTTCTGGAAGTCCTCAAAGCCAGGTTGGATGGGACTTTGAGCAACTTATCTAGTGAAAGATGTCCCTGCCTGTGGCAGGCAGATAGGACTACATGATCTTTAGATTCCCTTCCCACTCAAATGATTCTATGATATGGGTCCCTTTCTTATTTGTTATTTACTTTGCTTTCTACTTTTAGTTCATTTTTTTTTGCATCCTGGCAGTGCCAAACTAACACCTAGGTTTGTGTACACAAATCCCCTCAACTTAAAGTATGTTAAATACGATCTTTGTATCACGGGCAAACTGGAACACTCAAACAAAGTCTGATTTTAAATTCTCAAAACACCCCACAGTACTAAGTGTTACAGATCCTGCATTTAACATTCAGATTTAAGCAGCATGAAGTAATCATGGCTTAGAACCACATATTTAAAATGGAGCAGCAAGAAAAACAGGAAAAACACCAGTATGGAGCACTTCTTGCAGCTTCAGATTGCTTTAAGCAGAGTTGAAAACCTGCGAACTTGCAATCATGACAATATTGAAAAAGTTTTCACAGTATTTCAAACATTCATTACAGCCTTTGCACTCATTTTACTGATACCACAGACTGCATATGTTCAAGACTAAAGGATCAGCACTGTGAGTTTAGCCCAAGGTATATGCATACCTAAGTATGTAAGCATACTGTTGGAGGTTGGATATTGTTTCCTTTGTGTTAGTTGAATTTTTTCCATTAAGTTGCTAGGTAACTAATTGCTGGGTACTTAACCAAAACAAAGGGGTGGCCAAGCACTAGTTTTGNGTGAGCATGCCAGTTCATCCTGTTTTCCACTCAATTCCCAGAGGAAGACTGGACCCATCTCGCCACCACTGGACTTCCTACAGGACCATCTCTACTCCACAGGACTGCATCTGTTACTCCAGGAGGATTCATCTGGACTGCTTCTAACACCCTGACCAACAGGGTGTCAGGTCACATCCCTGACTCTGTCAGGGATTTCTGGGTTTTTGTTTGTTTTATTTGCATGTTTTTCTGTACTATTACATTTGTATTTCTTAATATTCCTATTAAAGGACTGTTATTCCTATGCCCAAAACTTTGCCTGAAAGCCCCTAATTGCAAAAATTGTAATAATTTGAGGGAGCGGTTTGCATTCTCTACTCAAAGGGAACTTCCAGCTTTTTGCTGGCAGATACCAGTCCTTTCAAAACCTGGACACATACCCAGTAGAGGTAAGTATATTAAAGGTGGTAAATAAGCCTATCAGGGCTCTGCACAACAGCATTTTCCAATCGCAGTGAAAGAGCATGCAAGAATTGATGAATGAAAGATTATCTAATATTTCACAAACAAATTTTTAAAATACAGGGTGGAATTAAGCAAAAAAATACTTTATTTCATAAGTCACTTTGTCACTTAATTTTATACTTATAAGTGTGTCCAATATAATTACTCATAAAAATTGCCATATGATTGAATTTTTCTTTTTATTTGAAAAGCAGCACCAGCATCTGATGTTCTACTGATTAGACTCTGGCTCAATATCTGTAATGGAATTCTCCACACACAAAAACATAAAATCCTATGTTAATTCTGATAGACTGATTTCAGAAACAGTAAACATTTCCATACCTTCTCTAAACTGAGTTTGAAGGGGAAAACAAGACAATCACACATTCATGTATACAAAAATGCAATATGCTAAATTTCAGTGAGACTTTCAGAAAGTGTGGTGGGATTCTAGGGGGAGATTACACAGAACATGAAAATAACCTTTTCTGGAGAGTTTATGTAACTTTTCCTATGAAAATATTTTTTTTTTCTACTACATTTTTAAGATAAATGAAAACCAATGCCAGATTATTCATAGACAGTCTTAAAAACCACAGCAGCATTGGAGGAGGAAATAAGGCAAAACCTTTACTGGTGTAAACTTTCCAAGTGGTTCTTACAAAGGGGCATGACTTACAGCCTAGTGAAATAAATGCTGAAATTCATATTTATTTATTTAGCAAATAAATTGGTCTTTCTGCAAATATTTATAAAAAGTAAACCAAAGACTGAGCAATAATAAGTTCCTAAATCCTTGGAGCTTTCTCTTAAGATTCTTAAGAGGACACAGTCTGAACAAACTCATTAATTATGGATTACAGTGAAAACACCTGCAACTACTGATACAGAATTTATGTCATAGCCCCAAAACAAACCTTCTCTTTCACATTCACAGTTGAAGTAGAAAATCAACTACAATAATGAATATACCCTGGATTTGCAAACAATATTATAATAACTCTCAAACCATGACTACTGCATAGGATTAAAGGCAAGTTAATAATTTTCAGAATAAAATAATTACTAAGCAGATCACATGTTTCTTTCCTGCTCTGTCAGGTCAAATTGAACTGTAGGTGAGCAACTAAAGTATAAGGAAATTGACACAGAAGTTTGTAAAATGCTGTAAGACGGAAACAAGGAAGATGCCCATAATTCAAAGTTCTAACAAACATCCCCACCTGGAAGATGTGATGGACCATATGTGGTAGACATAGAGAGGAGAAGGCATCAAAGCCCCGTATCAACAGAACATACAAAGAAATAGTAGAGACTAATATTTTCAACCAATTGGTAGCAAAGAAAATGAAAAAGGCACAAGAGACACATATAAATGAAGACGAGAATATGTGATCAGATGCATAAAATTTGATTAAAATGCATTAACGAGGAGCAGTAGTTTGAATAAAGTCTCCATCTGGATTCCACCACTGCACTGGTCATTAAATCTACTGGTAACTATCTACTACAATCCTGAAAAGAAATTAAAAATGACTAGCAAATGTTGACTCAAACTGCACAACTGGAAAGGGCTGTGCAAGTTGAGAAGGAAGTCTGTGAACAAATGGAAAATGGAATTGGGAGTCTGGAGTAAACAAATAAAAAAATACTGAAATTATACCTGGTATATCAGGTCATGGTATATTAACACAGGATGAAGCCCTTGGCATCATTACATCATTGACAGTAATGCTGAGAGTTTTGGAATTCTCTGTTTGAAACTGGACACCTAGAACACTTGTACACTTAATTCAAAATGATGAATGTTTGAAAATAGCTGGAAAATTTGAGCCTTTCATTTTATAAGACTATCTTACATTATTATGCACAGCCTTTCATTGCAAGAGCAGATATGCTAAAAACCAGTTCTCTACATGTCTAAAAAATTTCATTAAAAAAAAGGCATGAAGTGAGTCTTAACGGAACAGTTACTGTTTAGACATTTATTTTTAAATCATTTTTATTCACTATTACATCCTTTCCAAAGAGCAGACTACTTCCTCTAACACATCAAGCTTTTTACACAGTGTGCTAAAGAATGAACTACAACCTCTAAGTCCTTTTCAGTTTTACCCCAAGTTCAGTGCCTTGGACATCCCTCTACTCTGAAACCTATTGCTGGGCCAATAACAAGCTCAGCCTTGCCCTGCACCATCTCTCAAACTGTCCTTCTTCCCAGCCTTCACTTGCAATACAGAAAAATGGATTACTTTCTAACCACTACTGTCGTGTTCTCTCTCACACACCTAAAATAGAGAGAATGTTCATATTCTAGTTTTACCTGCAGACCCATCCCCATCTTTTTGTGTTTTTGTGAGATCTCACACTGATTTTTATGGTTTCTATACAAATTTCTATTTCTACACACTGAGTCCATGATTTCAGCACAACAGGTAACCATTTGCCCATCCCTCTATTTCTTCTTGTGCAATATAATTTATTGTAGATAAAACCATAATAAGACATAAATCACATCTTTTTCTGCTTGAGGAAAAAGTTATTCACTAGCAAAGAATAGTGACAGGAAAAATGAACAAATAATATACTAAAAAGAAAGCTAATTTTGAAAAACAAAAATGTGGTAGGCTGAAATATAAATGAAAACCTTTCAAAAGGCATAGAAATTAAACATCCAGCCTTTTTGATTAACTGAGCAGGTCAGAAGTTAGATAAAGCAAAATGAAAACACAGTAACATTTACTAAGAGTAACAAATTAATTCACTAGCCCTATGCTGCTGATGGACAGGGAACTGTCCTCTCATTTGGAACTGGACCTGCCCCTTAGGCAATCAAAACTCCACCTACGGACCTGCACTGGGGCTGTAGGCACTGAACATGCCTGGGAGGCCACAGCAGATTGTGGGAGCTGGCCTGCCTGCATGGAAAGCTTCAGTTCTTCAGAAGGGAATGGGCAGGTCCTCACCAAAACCTTCTGCATGGTAACTAAAAATCTGAAGACATATTTCTCAGGATGGTAACTTACAAAGTGCTGATTAAAAGAGCTACCTTGGACATATGGAGATAAAGATAGCAGTGCCTAGTCGTATCAAGTGCTGCCAGGAAGATTTTTAGCAGCAGGGGTTTTTCATTTTATCTTCTCTTTTAATTTTTTCCCCTTCTTAAAAAAGGGTGAATATTTTCCAGTTCAGTTTCTGTCTTGTGCTCAGGCAGTAGATTTCAACTTTTAAAACAGTAAAGCTGGTTTAGTAGGAAATTGTTTCTAGAAGGTTTGGAAGTTCACAGCCTTTGAAACTTAAAATTACTTTCCTTGTACCTGCATTAAAAGGCATACTATGAACATAATACAGAGAACAAAGCACACAGCTCACCTCATAGTAGCTTCGCACAGCATTGCAAAATGCTTCATCTGCTACGATTTGTGTCTCCCCATTCAAAAAGGCCTGGAAACGTTCCTTCAGTACCTGCAGCTGCTGCTTGTTGAGCTATGCAAGAGAAAAACAAGGAGAGGGGAGAGAACAAAAATAAATTCAGTTAGTCTCCAAGTAAAAATACACAGCACTGTACACTCTTGGAACCTGTGAACAGGGAAAAAAGGCAGAGGCTCCTTGGCCACCCAGCTCCCCGGTGAGTGGCAGCTCTTCGGGGCCCAGCTGGGCAAACCATGCTGTGGCAGCCAGACATGCAGGCAGGCAGCACACAAGGAAAATTCTGCTTTCCCTGGTGTCCTTGGGATGCCAGAAGAAGGTGTACATGGATCCTTCTGTGCAGTATTTTATATGCATATACCAAATATAATGGTTGACCTTCTCCATGGCAGCAGCAGCAGCTAATAAAACTTAGCTCTTAGCTTATCTTCAAATACATGATTTTCTTTTCAGCCCTGAAATAACTGAACATAAACAACTGAGATGCCTCGATTTTTTGGAGTAAACCAGGCACTACCATTGGAGTGTTTCAACAAGCATCTGCACTGTGAAGAAAATGTAGCTCTAGCCACTGATACTACAACACTGCGAAAAACATGAAACAACTGGATCTTAGGGAAGAGCAGGCAAAGGCTCCAAGATTGGCACCCAATAACATTTGGTGGACTTCATATCAAAGTTGAGTACATTTTGAAAACAAACTGCTAGAAGAGCACATTACACAATTAAACCTTGCAACAATCAACCCATTTTTATCAAAGTTTAATTTTAAGGGAAAAAACAAAGTTCAGAAGCTCTCCAGGGTTCCAGACACATATAAGGTTTCTAACAACTCTTAGTAGGATATTTCTCCTTACCAAACCTGTGGGAAGTTTGAATATCACATCATATTCTTGAACTTTAAATTTAAGTCTAAAAAAAAATTTCAAATACAACTGACAGAAAGGGGTTTTTTATTCCTCCTGTATTTTGCCTAGGTAAAAATAACAAATAAATGTATAGACAGAAAATGTAAATATTTTTCCAGAGGGCAGAAAGTGATATTTGTAATGGCTAACCTGAAACAAGTAACTCTGCCCCCAATGGCATAATCATTTCTTGAAGAATTTTTTTGCATCTACAGTAAATATGGTGGCCTTAGACCTTCAGGTCTCTTACGTCAACACTCTGAAGTCATTTAAGCTACAACACTACAATACAATTAGCAAAATCTCTGCTATCTTGATAATGGGCCTACCATGGAAACTTCAATCTTAATATCACAGGAAGATTTTCATTCCACACGAAGTTTGCTAAGTTTGCAAACTCATGTGCTTCTTTGAAAAATGTAACAATTTTCTGCAAAACTCTCCAAATAGATTGCAAACCTGAAGGCTGTTTTATTTTGACAGGAAACAATAGTATAGATGCCATCTATATACTGGGTATCAGAAATCCTCTAAAAAAATAATGAAATGTAGGCAGTAGTGACGCAAAGCCGAAAACTATGCCTTTTAAAAAAATCCAAGCTAGTTAAAAATACATGATAATTCTGTTCCTCATCTTAACAGAACAATTAACAGAACAGAACAATACAGAACAAGCCCCAGAAGACCCCAGAAGGCCTCCTGTAGAGGCAAGCAAACTTTAACAAAGGTTGCTGTGACTTGGATAAATTTCCTGCATGAAATCTTGAGAGCAGCAGCCTGACACTGACACCCCATCCTGTACCACTGCTGATTAAAAATCCATGGGAGAAGTATTCACATTGTGTCTGCACATGCACACGAAATGGTACCTATGCACCTCCCTGCCAAACATCCACTCCTTGCACAGAACCTTCATAACACTTGAGAGCTGTTTCTAACAGAAATCAAACCTCATTCCACTGATTTGATTCCTCTTACTCTTCTCTAATTTTCTAAATACTTTGGACAAGTTGAGATACCAGAAAATGCAAATCATTATAGATTGTTTGAGGGCTATTTTTCCAGCATACACGTTCTTTTGGGGGACTTAGAAAAGAGATGGACAGTGGCCCTCTGCATAGTGAGCAGCTCCTTCATCCCATGGAATATTCACAGCTCTGCTACAAGAATATGCAGGCTTCCTGCCAAGGCAATTATGAAAATGTGTTTTCATCCTTGCAGACTTCATTCTTTAGGTGATTTGCTTCTCTATTACCCACATACCAAACAAAAACATTATGAATAAGGCAATGAAATATAAATTTAATTCTGACTTTCTCATTTCTAACCATCATAGTTCAGCAAAGGAAAATGCCTTTAAAATATTTATATACAGCTTTCATATTCACTACTTTAGGTAGTAAGAATTACTAAGGGTTGAGTGGCATTTTAGGATTACTGCATATTTCTTAAATTACTTTTATTTCAGTGCAAAATCTGGATGTAAAAAAGTCCTACTGCAAAGCTAAAAAACCCCCAGCATTTCCAATAGAAAATATTAAAAGCTACAACTTGCACTAAGGATGATCTGAAGCCTATTTTACATGTCCTAAGTACCGTCATATAGAGAGATGCAGTTAACTGTCAAGATACAGAATAATTTAGTCTACTGCAGCATACTGCTCCTCCGGATTTTTTACTTGTCAGAATATTGAGTGTACAGTGAATTCTCTCTCATCTCTTTTTTTATGTTGGTCATTTTTAATGAATTCATTAACACTCTTCAATTTGAAGCACTTAAAAATGAAGCAAAGCTAACAGTAAAAGTAATAGCTTGGAAATGAGAAGAGAAAAAGAAAGACTAATTGCATTGGAATGCTGTAGTAGCAAAAGCAGAGAAGCAGGTGTTTGTACAGGACATTGGCTCTCAGATACTGCCAAGCAGCTCAACCTTTCCAAAGTCTGAGCTACCTTTGAAGTTGGTCAACATGGAACAAGAGAAGACATCATGTATAATCAGAATTCCAAGAGAAATGCTTAAATTTAAGGGCAGTAAGCCTGGGCAGATTCCCTCTGGTAGGAGCTCCCATAATGGAGCCCAAGTCCTTCACAGGAGCACTTCCTTTCCATCACACAAACCCTTCCTCCTCCGCTCTGTGTAAGCTCCATACACACCACACCTTCTCTCTCAGTCCCCTCTCAACTTCACTGTCAGTGCCTCTGTTTCCACATTTTTGTTTTAGTAGGGAAAGCCACAAACAGGAAATTAAAAAAAAAACAAACAAAAAAACAACAAAAAAAATTACTATATGTACTCCCAAATGTAAACTAAACTCAGAATAACACCAAAAGTATACAGCAAAGCCTCATTGATTCTTTTGCTTTCCATTAACCTGCTTCAGTTTTGTATTGCTTCTTTGGATTTTGCATTCTCAGTGGTATAGAATCTGTTGCCATAACTCTGTGTGATACTTCATAAACAACTACTGCTGCTTCATAGGAGAATGCATAGTGTAAATAAATTCCAATGACTCAGAATATCAGATTTGATTGCATTCTGCAAAATGACTGAAATAAGTACAAACAAATTTAAGGGAAAACAAGATTAACTGCCCTCAGATTTGTTTGTTTGTTTGTTTTTCTTTATGCAGTCACACAGATAAAAACGTCTCTTTCCTTCCATCTCTGTGTCTTTCAAAAAAGGTAACTTTTTTTTCATTTTACATTTGCTAACCTTAGTAAGCTATGAAACAATGAAAATATTTAAGAGTAAATTTGTCAAAGAGCGATTTAATTAAATAAGAATAATTTTTTCAACTTGCAGTAGCAATTTAACCAGAGTAATATAAAAGCATGAAAGAGCCTCAAGCACTTAACTACTAAAAAACTTTCTCACCTTGCATTTAGCATTTCAAAGAAGTCATATATCCAGATATATTCCTCTTTGAGCATTAATTTTAAGATTTTCTTTTACCCCTTCTGAAGTGAAAGTTGGGTACGAAAACCTAGAGGCACTTCTGGTTTAGCTGTACTCATACCTTTAAACAATTTCAACAAATGGATTTTACACAGAGTTTAATTTCCTATTTTTATAAGAAGTCTCATTTCAAATATATCTCGCATTTTAGGGAGTTATTCCAATATCACAAGTTTTGCTTCCTTAAATAATAAACTCAAACGAAGGAAAAATGAAACATCTACAGATTTTTAAGTGTAACACTGCTTATTTCTCTTTGAAAGACAGAAGGAAAAAATAAAACTGATGCACTTGATGCTTCATTAAGAACATCTTCATCGGCCTCTCACTGCCTCAGTACAGAGAGCACTCCCTACTGCCCTGATCACATGCAGCCAGCAGCGGCTGGCAAAGAGAGAACTCACAGCCCCACTGCCCCTGGAAAACTTCGTCCTTACAAACGCCAGTTTAACGCGTGGCTGCGGGCGGGACGCGGCCGGCAGCGCTCCGGCAGAGCCCGGACACTCGGAGCCATTGCCACCTCGCGGCCATCCCGGGAACACCGCAGCACGCAGGAACACCGCCCCGAGGGACAGCTCCGCCAGCGCCAGCAAGCCCCTGACCTTAACACAAACAACAGCACTGCTTTTTCTCTCCTCCCACACTGTAGTGTGCGACTACTTTTTTCTACTTTTCAGACCATATGGGTATTTTAGGGAAATAGCAGGAGGTGATGACTGCAACTATAGACAAAGCAAGATAAAATATTTCTTACACACATTACAAAAACACAGGGGTAGGGAGGAGCCAACCAAAAAGCCACTTCCTGAACCCTCAATACTGCAATATATATTGTCTGTAGTACCAATCCTAAGTCCCTTAACACTTCCAAAAAACAGGAAGTACTTCTATTTCAAAATCATGCCATTTTGTATAATGTCTTTGACAGAAGCAGTTGGTTTTGAAAAATTTTAGTCAAAGCTGTAGTTTTTGAGAGCAGAGTGGAAAAAAAGCCTGATGAGAGTTCCCTCAAACAGCTGTCCCTCTCTTCCAATTCAGTCAGGAGATAAATTTTCATCTCCTGAACTAAGAGAACTGAAGGTACAAATAAATCTTTTTCCAGTCAACTTCTCACACATATCTTTGAACATAACTTTGTTTCTTGTCCTGACAACGTCTTCGTCAAGGGAAAACCAAATAAACAGAAAAATAAGTCAAAATTCTGTCAAGGACTAACACATCCCATTGCCACAGTAGCATTCTCAAGGATGTTGAGCTCAGTGACTCCCTCCCTGTGTTGTCTCTACAGGGTCTCCCAATTCAGCTGGGAGGCAATACTAGTCAGCCCATTACAGCAGCTTTCCTCTTCCCAAATCAGCCTTAGGAATAGCAGGACTGCATCTAACAACACTTGTAAGAACTCTCACTCTGTTGCTGAGTGAGACTCAAGAGCCACCTGAGCCTTCACCGCTCTGCTGTAATTAGGGCTTTCCACCACCCTCCATGGTGGTGGGGAGGGCTTTATCCACAGGGTCAGACTGGAAAGCCACACATAGCTCCTTTGTGAGAGCCAAGAACAAGGCATGGAACCTTAGGCTGAACCCATCATTATCCTCTCTTTCCAGAAAAATATAACACTTGTGCTGCATCATTGCCTCTTAGCATGCTTCATCTCCCACTGGTGATGAGAATAAGCCTGCAAAGCAAATAGCCAGTTATAAACAATGATTCTTGCTCTGTTTCCTCTCCCTCTTTCCTATCTTGCCTCCTCTTCCAGTATCTGCCTACCTGTATTTCACAGCAGATAGAGAGTATTCATTTATAATGGATTACTTGACAGATTTTCTTCTGAGGGAGAAGACTAAATAAACAGTATTGGAAAATATCAGTACTAAGACAGAGGTGATAGCTGTGGTTATTGTGCTGAATTATGCAGCTCCTAATTATGTGCAATAATGGTCCTATACAGCATGTGGGTGGCACACAATATATGCTGTCCCCTACTATTCATTGCATAAACTGGTTTGATTTTCTAAAAACAGGATAAATATTTTGCTGTCACTTAGCAACCTCAACTGTTCTTTGATTTTCTTAAAGTTGAAGTTATTACAAGTAAAACAGTGTCTGTAAGGATTCTGCTTGTTGTCACTCCATGCACACTACACTGAGTACATAATCCTAGTGTAACAATTCAGTGCCTTGTTGCATCAAACATTACATTACCAAAATCAGCCAATTCATTTACCAAACACATTTATCATTCTTTATAATCTAACAAGCACAAAATTGCATTTACCTTTCACTGGCATGTTTAAAAACTGGAAACATTATCAGTAGTACTAAAATGGTCATTCAATTCCACTTACAGAGTGTTTAAGTTATAAATATTTTATGCATCATTAAGTCTGAAATTTTAAATACTTTCATTGTCCAGAAGATCATATTCAGGATTCTTTGGCAGAACCGTAAAATATCTCACAAGGACCAGAGGGTTTGGGGGCTAGTTTTCTTTAAGGAGTAGAGGTGGTGGCACAAAAATCCCAGGCAGTGAGCAAAAAAAAAAATGCTGATTTATCTGAAGGCATTCAAGTATACCTCACTGACTGCCAAAATACAGAAATGGAGACAAATTCCAGCAAGGTCAGATTGGCACCTGAGAGGAAAAGAAAAATCGGTATTTTAAGAATGAAGAAGAACAAGTACTTTGTGGGGGAAAATAAGAAATAAAATTCAGACTTTCCTAATTTTTTTGGCAGAAGAGTGAAAATATATAAATAAATACAGGATAATTTAACTGCTTAGAGCATACTCATAGCAATGATAGGTTTTTTCTTGTAAAAAAAAATCAAACTTTTACAGACTATGCCACACTAGAAAAGAATCTGCTGTGTTTCTCCTAAAGGAAGTAAATATCACACCCCAATAAAAGCTATTTCCACTGAGATGAGGTTGTCAGCACAGTTGAAATCATTTTCTTTGTACTCTCTCCTACTACCTGAGATTTGCTATAGAATTTAGCTGACAATCATCAGCTAGATTTATAATATTGTATTTGTTTCCTCCGTGCTGTGCCTCATGGATCTCCTCTTGGTCTGGAGTGGCTGCACAGCTAGCCCAGCAATGTTCTGCTGTCCCTTGTGACAGCACTTTCTGAGGCCACGTCCCATCTAAGTACAAAGGGACACTGCAGCCTTACTTCCTTGAGATTGCCAGAGTTACAGGAAGAACAGTCATGCCTGAAAGCTATGCAAACAAAGCTTTCAGCCAAGAAAACTGATGATGACTAATGCAGAGACCATGGAAATCATGCCTAGTAGGAATACACAGTGATATGCGGCCATAGAGGGAACCTCGGCCACCAGTGCCTTTCATTGAAGTCAGGCCTGGAACAGACCTTCAAAATCACTCAGTTCCAATCCCTGCACTGTGAGAAGCAAACCTTCCACTAGATCACTGGTTGGCTAGATGGACTGGTCTCCTGATCAATTAACAAACAGAAGAAATTAAAGAAACAGAGGTAAAGGCTGGCCTGTAAGGTCAACAGTTAAGTAATCACATCATATGGACATACATCCTTTACATGTGCTGTGGGTTGGATATTGTTTCCTTTGTATTGAATTTTTTCCTTTGGGTTGCTAGGAAACTAATTGCTGGGTACTTAACCAAAACAAAGGGGTGGCCAAGCACTAGTTTTGGAGCTGATGTTTTCTGATAATGGGCCATTAACACTCACTAATGACCTGACACATTACATCATCCCATTGGGAGATGCTCTGCCCAGCTGGGAGGGACCCAATCATCCCTACCTAGATAAAAGGAGAGGTGAGCATGCCAGTTCATCCTGTTTTCCACTCAATTCCCAGAGGAAGACTGGACCCATCTCGCCACCACTGGAATTTCTATAGGACCATCTCTACTCCACAGGACTGCATCTGTTACTCCAGGAGGATTCATCTGGACTGCTTCTAACACCCTGACCAACAGGGTGTCAGTCACAGCCCTGACACTCTGTCAGGAGTTTCTGGGTTTTTGTTTGTTTTATTTGCATGTTTTTCTGTACTATTACATTTGTATTTCTTAATATTCCTATTAAAGGACTGTTATTCCTATGCCCAAAACTTTGCCTGAAAGCCCCTAATTGCAAAAATTGTAATAATTTAAGGGAGGGGTTTGCATTCTCTACTCAAAGGAAACTTCCAGCTTTTTGCTGGCAGATACCAGTCCTTTCAAAACCTGGACAACATACAAAACCCAATTTAACTATGGTATGGTAGAACAAGGATACTAGTTCTAGATACTAGAACTAGGATACTCAAAGACCCTTCGTATTAGAGACCACATTAAAAGGTAAATACTGTGCTAATCCAAATGACCTTCAGTTTTGTCAGGCAAGGAGACCCCTGCTTGTGAAACAGGAGTTCAGCTTTGAATGAGCTGTCCAGGTATCATCTTGTACATTTGTATTGGTAATATACTCTTCTACCTTGGAAACCTGCAGTGGGAAAAATTTCTACTTTGAAATCGTTTCCCAGCCTCACAAGATGAACCTTCAAACATTCTCATATCCTACTTTTCTAGGAGCCTCAGGAATACCTTTATAGTAAACAAAATCTAAACACTATCTAAACAACAGTTACAAACATCTGCATAGCTATCACAATAAACCTCTAGAAGAGACACATTCAAGTCCCTGAACACATTTATTTCTCAGCATGTAATATGAATTAGAACCAGTGCAGCAGATAATCTCATGAAAACTACAGGGATGAAACTAAGCAGCTGCACACAGCAACCAATCTGCACTTAACATTTCCTTAACTGCAAAGAGAGCACTTCTCATGGAAGTGCTCCTTGTTTCCTGACTTCTCAGCCCCATATCCCAGGACTCTCTCTGGAAACTAGTTTTCATTAACCTAGAGGATTGCAGTACTGATTAACCCATGAAAGTTTAGTTTTGTGTTGAGTTATAAGATTCTACCAGAAAAATATAAGTAAGCAAAAGTTTTATCATGTCCCCTGCCAATACCTTGTACACCTTCCACAAACTATCTATTCTCTAACATAAGTAACTCTGAAACTTTTTTCTTTTGTCACAGATTTTAATATCTCACATACCCAAAACTCCCTTTCATTTCCACACCTTCCCCAGTCACAAAGATAAATCCAATAAAAGGCATATATTTTTTCCCACAAATCTTGTTCTTCTTAAATCAAAGACTTATGATTGCTACAGGATTACTCAACACTGGCAGTCAATCTAATACACTCAAGTGGAAATCCTTAATACACCATTAGGCTTACACATCAAGATATGTAGGAGACTCTCCACCATTTGAAGACTTAAGTACAAAGCAACATCTCCCTGAGTCAAATATTCTAGCAGAGAGAACGGATTTGAAAAAAGGAACAACAGAATTCATTTACATGCATACAATTAGGAAGTCAGAGTAGATCATCACAGTACTTCTGGTCAGTTTGCAGAAAGTTGTCAAGGCTTAATTTACATGGCTGAAACTACTGGAAAGAGCAATACAGATCTTTTAATGACGTCTGATTGCAGCTTTAAGCAGTACTCCACTTAGCTTTGAATTCTCAAGCTAAAATTAGTTTTGAATTATCAAGCTGAAAAAAACCAAAGCTTTCCAAAAGAGATGCAGAGGTAACATACAATCCCTTGAGCATTATAATCAAATATGTTCTCTCAGATGTCTAGGTACACTGGAGGAAATTAAACCTTTCCATACCAAAATACATAGACATACTATCCAAATTACATATTTAGTCATATTGAACCATGTATCTGAAACCCAAGATGGAGCATTCCACAGTCCATTTCATTTTGGTTGTACATACATATACCATACATGACAACATTGTCCCATTTTGTCAAAGTGTTATTTTAGTCTGTGAAAAGTTTAAAGCAGCACTCAAACATCTGTAGATATCTTTTTTTCCACAGCAGATTTAATAATGGGTAAATTTATTAATTCTTGCAAAATCACTCACCTCTCTGGAAAAATGAGTTTGTCTCAGAACTGTATGCTATAACATTTAAGTGTAGAAAGAAAACACAGTACATAAATATAAATGTACAGTTTTCACTCAAAATAAATCTGTCAGACTCCACACAAGAGACTGGCACAATAATGCTATCCAAAGCTGTATTTTGCTGGGTAATCTTTATGCAATTAAGAGCTTCAAGAAGACACTTTATTAAAATTCCCTTAAAAGGAGAAATACTCTAATGCACTCCTACCCTGAATATCACAAAAACCTTCTGTTTCAGAGATTTCAAGCATTGGGATCCTCATAATGGTTAAATAAGAACTTTTAACAGTAGCTAACAGATTTTATTGTCAGGCTTTTCCTGATAGTGATTCAGAACCTACTCCTTTTTTGATATCCTTTAACCCTATTTCTAGTGTTGTCTTTTGTTATAAGTGATTTTCTCTGCATGGTATGTATTCACATCATCCAAACATTTTAGAATTTATTTCTGTTTATCAGCCCATTTTTCCCATCTCATCCTTGTTCCATTGGGGTTTTTTGGAGGGAGGAAGCAGTTTTATACTTTAAAAAGAAACCATTTGTTGCCTTTTTTCTTTCATAATCAAGAGTCTGGATTCATTTTCCTTTTCTACTTAATTAAATAGTTCCTTCTTCTTAACCATTTGAAATGAACTCACAGTATATGCTATCACACCACTTACTAATTATAACCTACAAATTTAATTCCTAGTGTTATTTCTGTCTTCCCTTTTGAAAATGCTCATTGGTTCTCACCAAGTGTTTCTGCAACCTGATGTGGACAATTCACGCCACCACAATTTTCATAACTGATGAGTTTAAATTTGGTCTGCAGCATATGTGTGATTGCACAAGAGAGAACTTGAATTATGGACAATATCAGTATTTTAACATTTCTCAGTAAAGTAACTGTGTTTGTCCTCTCTGCTGTATAATGTGCTGGCTGAGTTAGAGATCAGCCCCTTCATTGCAGAGTTGTGGTGAAGGGCAGCAGGCAGGTCCTGAGCCTCTTACCTCGGGAGTTGCTTTTCTCTGGCCCCTGTGGTGGCTACATGGCATGTGTCAGCATCTTGCCTCCCACCTCTGTGATCCTCAGCCAGAAAATCACCCACTCACTTGTTTCCCTGGCTTGGTCTTCAACCTGCCTCACCACCACAGCCTTCTCAGAGGACCAGAGGATAGAGGCTGACCTCAAACAGTGTCTTCAAACATGATTATGACTCTGGCCTCCATCTGCACCCCAGCTTGGTCCCCTTAGGGGTCAATCTGCCCCTACTGCTCCCTGATGCCCCCTTCATTTCTCTTTATCAACCCCAAATCATCCTTTTCCTAGCAATAGCCGGGGATCTTCACATCTTCTCTCTCCTTTTTCCTTACTTCTTCGTCCAGCTTCAGTGATCACAGAGCTTCTAGCATGCTGCTTCCCATGTTCCCTCTTCTTTCTGCTCCTGTCAGGTATGCTCCAGCAGAAAGGCAGACCACCCTTAAAAATAATCAACCCTCACCCCCATGAATAAAAGTGTACTTTTAACATCTGAACCTACATTACTCAAATAGAAACAGAAACAACATAATTCATGACGTCTCCATGTAGATCTCCACATCCACACTGCATGAATTCTATAAGCTATTCCCTGATGTTATCAAAGTAGCTTCCGTCAAGATTTCCAACTATTTCTTTTCAAATATAAACTACATTGCATCTTTGTCTTCCCCATTTCTGTACCATTTTGCAGTCTTTTGGGTTTCATAAATTTTCTCTTTATGTATCTTCTTTCCTCACAGATGCCTCAGAGAGAATCATAAAGATTTCATCTTTGTATTCATCGCAGCTCACATGCATAAGTGGATCTCATTCAACAGGCTTATCTAAGCAGATGACCCACAGGTCTCTTTTCCTCTTCCCTCATCTCTGGTTTAACTTGAAAAAAGGGACTAGTGTCATTCTGGTATCTCTCTCATGGTGCCCAGGTGTCAGCGTGGGTCCAGTACCCCTCCTCAGACATTCACAGTGTTGTCCATGTTTGGCTCCTTTCCTTCCTTCTCTCACTGCTGATGGAGAGACTGCAATTCTCAATCAGGACCAGAAATGGAAGTCATCTTCAGCTGAGGCCTCCTTCCAGGCAGAATTTTTGCTTCTCCCTACATAATCTCTGTGATGCAAATTTTCCTACATTCAACACAAGCTGCTTATGCTCTAGCTATTTTCTCAATTTCTACCTAAGCCCAGTACCACTATCCTCCAAAGACGTAATTATTCACCACTGCCAATATCTGCTCCTTTCTTTGCCATGAAAAGAAGGCAGACAGTTAAGCTATAATTATGTCATATCACCAGTTTTACACAGATACATTTTTCTAAATCAATTAATGGAGAAATTTTGGGGTTTAGGTTCCTAATATTCTTATATTAGTTTTTGTTTAATTAAGTGTTCAATGCAATGTCTAAGTAAAGACTTTATGTCCTTTAGAGTTGTATCCCAGTACCTTATTTCTCATCAGCCCTTCAATACATCAGGAACCATCAGACACATTGCAATGCACAATACAGCACTGAGATAAATTTAATTTTGTGAAAATAGAGCATAAAAGTCTGGAGAAGTCTGGCCTTAACCTTATCACTTATCCTACTTAAAAATAAGGAGGAATAAAATCATAGAAAATTCTGCTTCCCACAAGAAATAGTACTGGAAGAAACCATCTTCCAATTGAAATTTCAATTAAAAAAATCTCATCTCCAATTATAAATCAGAGGTTGAATTAACGTAAGATTTCAGTATCAGTAGTACAGTCTTACAGGAAACAAAGCAAAAAAAAGACAAGGTTAATTAAGGAGTTTTCCACTCTACAATAATGTTAGTACTAATTAAAAAAGTTATTAAGCTGCACTTAGTTCCATAGGAAGTTATTGGCAAAACGTATTTCTTTTATTGTAGTCCTTGATGCCTTGAGGGAGCAGAGCTAAATGGCTGAGTCAGTCAGTAAAACAGCAAACCAATTCACTTGCATCACATTCTCCTCCATGCTCTGAATACTAATCAGGACAGAATATTGAAAACAAAAGCTGAGTGTCTGCCAGTTGAAGCGTGACTCTGTACCATGCCTGATGTACTGATAACTTGCTCCCTCTTCAATGAATAAACCAAATGAATCACAACAAACCGTGAGGTTGTACAGTATAATAATACAGATTTGTTTACTCTATACATGCATAGTCAACTCAATAGTAAATAAAGGTTGTTACTAAACTCATTCTACAGGAGAGTTTCAGTTTTTTGGTGTTGTTTTTGGGATTTTTTTGCAAAGTAACAAAGAAAATCCAATGGTAATGTTACCTCTAAGATCTTCACTCTTACTCTGCACAGCATACAGCATATGTATTATTCCTCTCCTGTTTTTGTACAGCCTCCATATGTCAAATAATGGAGAACAAAGGCTTCAAGACAGTCTCTATAAATTAATCCAAATAATCACATTAGGCAAGAAGTTACTTCAAACAAAAGTTCTTCCATTACAAAAACATGTGAATCTGAAGATTTACCTATGATCAATTTTTTATAAAGACATTCTTTTTATACTCATGATGTTCACAGGTTTTTGCCAAAACAGCCCATGCCAGTGAAACCTCATTATTCCTTTCTTATATCAAGAGTCCATGCATCCCTGCTAGGAAATAAAGTGCAGTACACTGTGGGAATGCAGCTGGAAAGAGAAGAGTGGCAGAAAACTTGACAGTTTTATACTATTGATTTAGACCGCAATAATTTCCAGGGCACATTGTGGAATTGGTTTTGATAAAACACAAAAGATCAGAAGGAAAAGGCAGCAGCATCAGATGCAGCCTGGGTGGAGCAGGGACAGATGGGCAGAGATCTAAGTGAGGGAGCCCAGTTCGGTAGTTTATCACTAGAATTCCAATAGAAGAAACAATGGTCCTTTGACTTGGTAAAGTAACCCAAAACTGGAAATCATGGTGTAGCTCAACCCAGGAAACCAGGCTGAAACCCAAGTGATCATGTTCCTTTCCTCTCTTCAAGTGTTTTCTAGAGATTAAATCACTTAAATCAATGCCAGGTTTTTTTTCTGGAATTGCAGGACACAACAATAGATAAATTCCATTGTTACCACCTCCAAATTTTAACCCAAACAAGATCATTTCTATGTTCAGAGGACAACACAGCATCTAATAACTTTTTCAAATAAGTATATTACTAAGTCTGGAATTGTTATAAATATCCCTAATTAGCTTGTCACAGACTGTTCATTAAGGTCTGAAAGAGAACTGGATTGACGTAGTATTTTGGGATACATGCATTTGTTAAACTCAGTGGAGTGTAAAAAAAATAGTCAGATCAAGATTTTAAAAAAAATATTGTAGAAGTCTTACAATTCTGATTAGAAGCTAGCTAAAGATAATACGTACCACACAGTTACAGGGAATCTACTTGTGACAAACATTTAAAATTCAACAAACGTTTATTTAGAAAACAGAATCTAAAAAAAAGAATAGCATAAATAGAGTTTGGTAACTGCTTGAATACTAAACTGTTTGGATTTTATGTATATAGTAAACAACTTTGAAGGAATGACTGGTTTTAACACTTGATCTGAGGATATGAATCAGAGGATGGAGTCTGTCAAACAGTTTTTACACTTCATGAAATTCCTGCATTACTGACATCCTAACATCTGATTTTTTTATAAAATATTGTGCTTAATTTCTTCTTACGCTAGAACAATTTATTTTATAATGTTAAAAGCTAGATGGGAAAAGAGACACACAAAAAAATTGGTTAGCCATGAGTGAACAGCCCAAGCCTGAAGTATCAGATTCACCAGGGTGTATGGGATTGAAACTGGTCAGCTGCAACTCAAGGACAAAGCTCAGTGTGACACAAGCATCAAGAGGCAACGTCCTGTGCCAGACTTTAATAAAGGTATGCAATAAAGAAGAAAAGAGGAAGCGAAGAGCTTTAAGAAAAACCCTGAGTACAACAGCAACCAGAGCGGACCTCAGAGTAAGATGGGCTGCAGATAAGTGAGCGGAAATGCAGTCTCCTATTATTTATTACTGAACACTCATTAAACATGTACTGGGAACCCTTTAATTTTGTCCTCTTAAAATCAATTCTCAAACTTATGAAATGTAGAAAAACCAGTGAACTCTTCTCAATTTACCTTTTCTTCTACACCAACAAATATCTGCAGTATGATGTGTTTGATTAACATTTCACAAGTTAAGGTTCCAAGAGTTCTTTCTCAAGTTGCTACTGCCCTAACATATAAAAATTACATGTCCAAGTAATACATGAAGATAAGTAAGAAAGTACATATCATATAGCCATCATCCCTCTTTATTCCTAAAGTCCAAACAATCCAATCACAAATTTTGCAATATGCACACAACAGAGTGGAAAGGGGATTCCACACACATTTTATTGCCCTAATCTTCTACAAGCCTTCCTATTTTGCCACCCTCACAAAGGAGTACTTTGGGGAGTGGGGGGGAAGAATGAAATAACAATGTTAACTTTTTTCTCTCTAGTTAAAAGAGCAGAGAGGGATGATAAAAACAAGCAAGCATAGACATATCAAAATTGCTTAGTTGAATATCAAGAGCTAAAACTGTCGGTTAAAGACTCTTTTTGCCACCAAAACATTAAGCTATTAAGCAAAAATTTAAGCCTTCAAAGGCTTATTAAAATCACAAATAAACCAACTCATGAT
The DNA here is from genome assembly GCA_013389925.1 of Aegithalos caudatus. NCBI lineage: Eukaryota > Metazoa > Chordata > Aves > Passeriformes > Aegithalidae > Aegithalos > Aegithalos caudatus. The sequence continues at coordinate 189,445 of WEIU01000669.1, read as the reverse complement.
CTATCTCAGCTCTTCCAAAGGCATAGCTTTTGCTTTTCTAAATATTTTCTAACAGAATGCCCAAAACCCATGTAAGTTTCTCATATGGTTACAATTACTTCACAGGAAGCATAGTAATTAGGTTAAATTACACCCAGTGCATTTAATGGATTAATATACAAGGAAGCAGACAGGGATTAACTAGGGAGGGTAGTCTGACATTACCAAAAGTCAACTCTGCCACCATGAGTAGCTTTCACAGGATTATTCTCAACATTCTTTACAGTACTAGCAGCACATTTAAAACTCCAGCTGTGCCAAGAGCCCATACGTTCCAGCACACTGGTGGGTGACATTGCTACAGTCAGATCACAGTTCTAAATCATGTCACAAGTAAGCTTCCCCAACCCTCCCTAAGCACAGCTCTTTCTAGGATTTTTCTAACAATTTCTTATTTTGGGGCAATGTCACTAAAGCTCAGTGTGTCCCATGCTTTTGAGTCTGTTTTCCTCTCCATGCCTGAATACACCATACAGCTGGTACACATATGGCCAAATAAATCAATCCAAAAATTCTTGGAAGAATCAAGCATGCTATGCAAGTACACATCATCTGTGTACTTCTCATGCACAAAAATCAAAGAAAAATTTAGGATGCCTAGCATATGTAGTGAATATACAGTCCAAACTCTTATTCAAAGCAAAGTCAACAATGAAAGTTGCTGCATTGTAACTACTACAATGCTCAGGGCCTTGGCTAGTCCAGGTCTGCACATCTGTAGTAATACAGATTCTGTGAAATCTCTGAGCAACTTCTTCCAGTGCTTAACCACATTCACCATCAGAATTGAATTTCCTGATATCTAGCTGTCCTTTGCTGCAATTCTCAATTCTTGCACTTTAGCCTTTTGCTGTCCATCTTGTAGAAAAATCTCCATTTTATCTATTCCACTGACGTTCTTCAAAAGCTGCCAGGAAACTGCTTTTGAGACCATTTTTTCATGATTTCTCTACATATCAATAGCAAAGTACCTCTTAAAAAAAGATTCACACTGGAAGATATCTGTCAGAAAAGAGGAAGACATATAAGGCAATAGCTAGATGAGTCTTCTGCATATATGATTGGTAAAAAAACAGGAAAACTTGCCTAATTAAAAAAAAAAAAAATAACAGTACCCTTAAGTACTTAGATGTCTGAGAGAGATAATACTGCACATATTTACATTTCTCTGGGTAGGTTACCTTGCAAACATCTATACATTCTTTAAAGGTTCCCTCATCTCGTGACCATGCTGGTATTAGCAGAAAATGTGGAAGTCACATTCAAGGCATCACAGACAGAAGATCCTGTGCTATGGCCCTTGAAAGTGCATACACTGATTCTGCAATCTCATCTTTTCTGCCTGTACCAGAAAATGAATTCTGATACTGTGCTTCTCTATGCAAAATAGTTTAACGAGATATTTGAAACTAGAAAGAGTCACAGTACATTGAAATTATATGTGCCAGAACAAAGTTTTCAGCTGAGACTGCAGTCACCCTCCAGAACTGTGCCTTAGAAATAGCTCAAATTCAGAGTTAATTATGCTGAAATCCAAACTTAAGAATAAAAGCAAAAAGTATATGCAAGGTATTTAAACACAGCTAGTTACTCCTCCAGAATCACCCAGAGAAGAAAAAAGTATCGTGATGAATCTCCTATACCTGCTAGAGTCAGATCAAATTCACCAGGGAGCAAATGTCAAAGCATGTCTGAAAACACCAGTTATTACCTCATCTGCAGCAGAACAAGACAATGGCTCTATAGATGACTTAACTGTGTTTCTAAGAGGTACTAATCCAATTCAACTTTATAGCACTGGTTTGGCTTTTTTCCAAAAGGGAAAAAACAGCAATATTTTGTGAATATTTTAAAAATAATGTTCTGACTTACAAATTACAGTCTTTACCATATTCATGGGAAGGTAGCTGTGGAGGACTTATTATTTCTTGAAGGAGCTGTTCTGGTTGGGGGATAAGGTGGGGGGATGCTGTTTCAGAAGAGATGTTATTTATTCTAAAGTGTGACTTACCTGTATTGATAAATATGGAGTTTCCAGGTTCCAGTGACTCTGTAATATTCCTAATTATTTTAATAATTTTATTAATTTATTTTTATTCATAATTAATTACATGCAAACTGTAAAGGAACTGAAGGAAAGACTCCCTAATGATTAAGACAGGTCTAAAGACACAACCTTATATAACACTTTTCTATCAGTAGGCATGATGGCATTAAGTGTTAGATTTTTACTTATTTTTGAAGAACTTAAGTTTCATATTCTGCTTCTGATATGATAAACAGGTAGATATATTTTCTTCCAGTATTTTTGAGCATCAGTTTCCCTAAAAATCTTTATATGGACTCTTTCATTGAGAACAGAGCATGGTTTAGTTGATATTGTGTATACACAACTGAAATTTATCATCCTGACCAGAGAAACAGAGTATGTTTCACAAATTACTTTTAGTCACACATCTGCTGCACAGTTAGCGTATGTCAACTGGTATGGTAAGAAATGTCTGCCAAGACTTTGTATACTGATTTTTTTTTCTGGTTCATCAATATGTAACTCCTCATTGCCTTCTCCACTTACTCTGCAAGAAAGAGTAGGAAGGAGGACTATGAGTTCTTGGATGGTATCATCCAAGTGAGTTTTAACTCAGGGGCAGAATACAACAGGAAAGCAGGCAAGCTTCTTATGAAGCAATTGGATCTTTCAGCTGCGCTGAAAAAGATATTAAAAGAATACTGATGAGAATCTTCTAGTTCCCTTGAAATTACTTTCCACCCAAAAATGATCCTTCCCGCTCCTTCCAGTCCATATCAGAGTTCTGCCTTATGACACTTGTCTTTATTCTGTTCCATTGTACTCCTACTGAGTTTCTCCCTGACTTCCATGGTCATACATGCATTTAACTACTGTGAACAACGCTTTCTAGCACCCACAAGTAACAGAAGAGTATATCCCAAGTATTTCAACACTGGCAGAATTTATCCACAAAGGAGGAGAATGAAGAAAGTGTTTCCTCACACAACTCCAGCCAGGTCTGTGCCAGCACAAAGGATACTAATTGAGTAATAAGGACTGCAGTGATACAAAGAGCAGAAATAGCTCCAGCAAGGTACTACAGCCACTTACCAGCTGAAAGCAGTTTATCAGTTACTACCACTTCCACACCGACATCAACCCCAAAAGCAACAATTTGAATACCAATGAGGAAAACAAATCTCAAATTTCAGGGGATTGTTTAACTTTGGCTTCTAAAGAGAAACTAGACAAAGGGGCATGATTACTTGGAAGTGCATACAGGGGTTTTAGTTTCATGTGTTGGTTTTGTTAAGCGCTTTTGTGTTGTTTTACCCCCCTTTCCTGTTCTCTTCCTCAGCATCTGATATTTTTCACTGGAAAGGAAAGAAAGAAAAAACCACATTTCACTAGATAAAGTGATTGAGTATTTTTATGATTTTTGGCCAAAACTCTCTCCAATAAATCTGAATTGCACCTCTTTTAAACACTTTTTCTTTGGATGAAAAACCTGATGCCCCCTAGCTAGATTCTAAGTTGTCAGCATTCCAGCATTTAGCTCTTTCTGTAAAATAACATAACCAATGTGGCTTTGTCTCATTTCAATAAATATTTGCTACTCCTACAGGTAAGTAAAGAAGAAGCTGGTAACAATCTGTAATTTTCACTGCCTAAAATTTGGTCCTTTTAGATAAGATGCATGCAGTATCCCATAGAAGCTCTACATCTTGACCTCATTTGCAGTAAATTCTTGAGGTTAAGTCAACACCCTAGACTTATTTTGTGCTGTCCCTGAAGCTTTGTTTAGATTTACAGGTCTATCCATCTATCTATCTGAAAGTCTCCTGGTTTTCCAAGTTAAAACTAAAAAGTGTCTGTATCAAGAGGTTTGATTGTATTGACAAGTACAGTCAATATATTAATACCACTGCTAGCCCATCTCTCCTGTAGCACCAGACATTTGCAGGAAGTTCATAAAATGTTCTCAAGAACAGGAATTCTTGTTCCAAGGTTTAAAACAAAGTGATGATGGAATATGCATTTACTAGTTAAAAGATAATGAACGATATAATCAAGTTGTGTTTAAATTACCCATTCAATTCACAAAAACCAAAAACTCAGAAGAAATCAGAATTAAAGTTACCACCTTAACTTGCCTCCAGTATATCTGTACACATTAGTTTCAGACTGTCTGATGTCACAAAAATAATAGCAAAATCTTTTTCTCATATGACATTCATCTTTATAAACAACACATAAAGAGATGCATGCACATTTATCCTCCTTACATGTCAGATAACTCTAGAAGACAGCTTCTATCCCGAGGTACCCCTCTGCCCCAGTGACAAATTCAGCAGTTGATGGTAGACAATTAAGCTGTTTGATTAAAAGTTCAATAAATTTGTATGAAAGTTGCAGATAGTTTAATTAAGTCAGGGAAATGCAATCAATAGAACAACTCTAGTTCTACAGACAGAGCACTTGTTGAGACAGAGGTGTGACAGTCCCAAAATCCTATTACCTTAGTGAGGATGAGGTTAAGAAGGCTCGTTGTACACCACTTGTTGCTGTAAAACCAGGCAGTTAACTGGAAACCCAAACTTCATTCTTTGCTGCTACAGGATGATCTCATTTACACAGATGAAGCTGAATACAATTTTACAAAAATAAGCAGTCATGGAAAAGAACTGAACCATGAAGTTGAACCAAGTATGTTCAGATCTGTCTTATTAACCAGAACACTTCAATTACATCTATTATGCAAGACTGCTTCACAGATTTCTTGGCAGGAAATTCAGGGGGGAAATAGGATAATTAGTATTTTAATTAATGAGAGGAAAGGATGATTGTTAATACATTTGGTCAAGTACATTGACTCCAAAGGATACATATTAATCTTGAAAAAAACAGAACAAGTTAACAAACTCTCTACATCCTAGAAATCCATAGGGGACAAGAAATCAACCTAAGTGACAAATTATAAATCTTACAAACTTTAGACTTAAAACAGCAGCAGATGTTATTAACATGTAGAAAACATTGTTTTTATCTTAAAGTAGTCAAATTGTCTTTCCTAAACCTGTATGAAGCATGAATTCCAAACAGATTTTAGCAAACTAATTACCTAATCTGCAGTCACATGTGCAATCAGTCATGTTTCCAGTCCTGGAACTTTAAATTGTAAATATCAGTTTAATCTAATCATGTAACCATCCCTTGTTCTAATACAATCATAGAGAATTTAAGGTTGGCAGGAATGCCTGGAAATCATTTAGTGTAAACCCAGAATCAGAACAGAGGTAATTTCATATAAGTGAAGCTGCCCAAAGCATTAACAGGGATATGGTTATCAAGGATAATTTAGAAATCCTTCATCTTTAAGTACCATGTTGATGAATTGATATAAGAAAAGTTTAAAGAAAAAAAACCCACAAATTGCTTCAAAGTTATCAAAATAAATGAAACTTTGTCTGTCTTGTGAGTAACCTTAGGCTGCATTTCCCAGAGAGGTTGTGGATTCCTTCTCTGGAGCTACTCAAAAGCCATCTGGACACAATTCTGAGTGATGTGCTATAGGGGACCCTGCTCGAGCAGGGAGGCTGGAGTAGGTTGTCTCCAGTGCTCCCTTCCAACTCTACCTGTTCTGCAATATTTAAAAGTCTCCTGAGATAATCAAACTGAGCCAGTATTTACTATCACAGATGAATCTCAAGACACTGTCTTTCTGCTGTCCTAATTTGTCAAATGCACAGGAATAATGGTATTTGGAAGCTTAGTGCTTTCATAGCCTTTACTGTACAACATGGTGAATAAACACAGAATTGCCTGTTTTACAAACTAACATAAGCTGGTCCCCTTCACCACCCCCTTCCTCCTTAGACACTGAAAAATTGTGACAAATCAGATAGTCATATTTTATTAATTAAAATCGGGAAATGCTTAAGGAAAGAGTTCTTCCTACATAATTTCTTCCACCCCTGCCTCCCCAAATGAAAAATCAAACAAAAATGTTGAAAAAATAGTTTAATCTTACAATTAAAACAAATGAAACTGTTAGATTTGGGGCTTCAGCTATTGAGTAAATATAAAATTTTAAAAAGCCCCCAAAATCCAACATGTATCAGCAATTGTACTCAAATTGTAAGTTCCCTAATATTTTCCCCAGGTTTTTTGGAAAATCTCAGTTTATACCTTCCTTCTAAGATTTCATAAAAGCATTTAGGGCAGAGATATGGGAAAGGAAAGGCAGGAAAGGCAGGAAAAAAAGTAAACCATACAAGATGTACATGTAGGTGAAAGAGGTGAAACAATCAGCTGTGCTTTGAAAGAAGACAAAACTGAGAGCTAAAATCAGAAGATGTAGCTACAGAAGACATAGTGCATACAAGTAACAAACATGAATGATATAAATATGGGTCATTTCTCCCTGTTCCACATGGGGACAGACACCAGGATTCAATAATTATTTTTCTTTATTGACAGAGTTGGGGCATCTGCTGTTTTGATTTGACTAGACAGGGAAAGCTTTGAAACACTATGAGGGGAAAAAAATAGCTTCATAAATTTTAAGCCTTAGTGTTATCATCAGCACAAGTAATTCTCAGTTTTAGTCACCTCTGCACAGGAAAGTTTCACTGAACCCAAAATTTAAGCTTTGCCATCTTCTCCCACCTTACTAACACAGTGCTTAGGACTAGTCTCTATTCCAGCTTCTATCCCTCATTTTATTCCTACAGAAGGGTAGTATTATTATGAAAGATCCTAAAAAGTGCTCAGTGAAGAGAGACTTTCTCTAACAATTTACGATGCTGATCAAAACACCACAGTTCCTGGGAAAAATTCAGACTCCTTAGTCACTGAGGAGCCATTTCCTGAGACGGAGAAATCAGTTTTAATAGATCAGTTGAACTGCACAGAGCTTCTTTCCAAAAGCATCTTTCCTCTAGAAGGCAACTTACAGATGAGAAGCTGCATAATTTCCCAGGCAAGATGTATAAGCGATATACAAAGAACAAAAAGTGATATGCTCTTTCTTCATTCAAAAGGGTGAACAGAGTAAATGACCATCCAGCACCAGGATGCAGCAGGAACAGACCACAATTAGGAACTGGTGAAAATCCAGACTCGACCAAGCAAGTGTCAAAAATCTCATGTTTATTTCTTTGTTAGAAGTACAAAGGCTGGCAAGTTACAGTGCAATCACAGCCAGAATAAAAGGCTTGTATGATAACTAATTTGATTTGAGATTAATCATAAATTCTTAATAGTATGACAAAAACAATGAAACTGAAAAAAGCAAGATAATGAAGCAGAGGTAATACACACAGCACATAATCATCTTGCCACTTCAGAGGGAGTTAGGAAGAACCTTACACAATTTGCATCAGTTCAATTGAGTGGCCCAGTACGTAAAAAAATTATGATTTTACTGATCAGTGTCATACTTTTTCATTTACAAGTTTTCTTCTCACAAAGATATGCAGAGTGGGCTCTCAGAAATGGGCTTTTTTTCCCCTTACATGGCTAACATAGACTAAAAGTTAGCACATTACTGAACATTAAGATAATAGCAGAGCCTAGTGCTAGGTCTTTACTCAAGAACCCTTTACACTGATGATTTCTACTTTTTGGAAAACAGATTTAATTCCCTCACTTAAAAATATCCCACACAACCATGAATATGTGTATCAACAACAGGAATTGCAAAATATTTTTGGAATGATTGTATTTCAATAGCTCTTACACTAGATACAAAGAGTATTACTCTCTTGCTTTTTAAAGATTTGCAGGACCTCATTTTACATGCATGAACATGTGCTAATGGCAATATTAAAGGTTTTAATACAGTGTCTCATGTGAGCAGATGGCCCTTTGGTACTGTGTTTTACTAGTGTGTTTTGCCCAAGAAATATTTGGCTACAGAACTCCAGCACGTCATTGATTCTATTCTGTTGGTGAATTATCTTACAGCCATGTAATACAAACTGCTTAGGCAGTTATTAATTTAATTTATGTTTTCTTATTACTGAAGAAACCTCTTTGTTATTCCGCACTGCTATCACTGCCTTTGCATCAATCCCAGCTGATGATTTTCAACACGTATCTCTCTTGCCATCAGTTCATTTTCCTCGTTTCTTATCCTTTTGGTGCTCTGGGTGGATTCAGCACCCGTCTCAGCTCCCATTTCAGCCGTGCCCTGGCTCTCCCTTCCTCGGGCCAGCTCTGGTGCCACTGCCAGCCACCAGGCTCTGGGACAGGTGCCAGCCTGGCTGCTCCTTGGCTCCTATGCTCCAGTGCCTCTCCACGTCTCCGTGCAGTGCGGGGCTGTGCGCGCACAGAGTGCAGGAGGGGAGCGCCGGTGTGAGACCAGCCTTTGCTCCTCACAGAGGCACCTGGAACTCCAGCAGCTCTTCCAGCCCTTCTGTCAGCTGCCAAGAGCACACAGCAAACCTCCCTGGTCTGGGAAAACAAACACCACCAACCCAAAGCTCGCAATGCAAACGTTTTGCATAAAGCCTAGTGTGATACATTTACTTCTAAATACAATTTATTCTAAACACTTTCAACAGCTGAACCGAAAGAATTATAGTGGTTAAAAAAATAAAGGCTACTCTTCAGCCATATGTAGGTCATCCAGTGCTGGAACTTAAAACACTCAGATCCACAACACAGTGGATACGAATGACTGGAAGGGAAGCAGCATGTAGAGCAGCCCATATGGGCAACATATGCTCCATCAGGAAACCACTAACTTTGTGACAGCAGCAGAATATTCAGGATAAGAGATGTTTATACATGGCTCCAAGAACAAGAGTGCAGTCTAAAGATGGCAGGCAATATATCCAACTGTAAAATATCCCATTGGAGTCATCTGTGGAAAGAATACAGGCATGATCTCCTGCGAAATGGGCTACCATACAGGCACCTAATATGGCCAAGGGTTTGCAGCATGAATTCAGTCTAGAGGCAATGCACTACAGCAATTTCTGTCTAAAAGTTCATATATTTAAAAAGGTAATCATTAAAAAAAGGCATGGCACATTTAAAAAAATATTAGCCAATTAGCCAGAATTTGTGTATTACCATGTGCAACATTAAGGTTTATACACACTCTTTCCAGGAAAGGTAAAAAGCAGAAAACTTTTAGCTGTTAGCACAGAAAGTGCTCAAAACCAGCAGCCAAGACAAGATCCAGTGAGCTTGGGAAAACTGACTGTTTAGGTCAGAAGAGTTATAATAATCTTCTATTCTTCTCTTAAAAGGTGATAAATCCTACTTGCATCACACTTAAATATGCACAATCTTAAATTAGAAAAAAAAATAAAATTCAGTTTTCACAAATTCTTCAGGACCTTAAAAAAAAAAAAAAAAGGAAAGCAGGTTAACATTGTTAGTGTTCAGATAGGAACTAATCAATACAAACAAAGCAAAAAGATGGTAGCAGGCAGAAAAAATGTTTATGTGAACTGCAACAGCCAAAGCTATTTGTCATCTCTAGGTAAAGACTCACAGTTGACTATTGAATCCAAATGTGAATCATAAATTTTGAGTCTGCCACCAGTTTTCACTTGATGTGCAGAAAGGTGTGCAGAAGTCGCCTCATTTCCTACGTGGGATAATAATCACTGTAAGTAACAGAGATAAATTCTATTTAGAACTCAGCTTGAAGCCACATGTAAATCTACAACTTTCAACTGTAAAATGGGTGACTAACAGCTGCATCCCACAAGATAATAAGACAAAAAATCTTTAACAGTTCTGAAAGCATCTAAAACCCAAAAAATACAGCTACAGTGTTTGAATGAGCTGTGTTGTTTTGAGCAGATAAAATAACATTTATTATTTTTTTTCTGCATTATGCTTTGACTAGACAGCCAAAGTTTTTCAAGGAAGCCTATGATTTACTATGAGCAAAAATTAAAACTGAAGTTAGAATCTTTGAGGCAGGGAGAATCAGAAGATATTCAAATGTAAGAATATATTATTTCTTCCATATTTCTCAATTTCCTGAACTGAAAGACTATCAACAACATGAGAAACTCATGACCTCCCAGTTTACAGATGATTCCCCAGAGACAGAGTGTGTGAATATCTTCTCTTCTTACACTTCTGTTTTGTTTGTCTCCTCTTTTTCCCCCTTACATCTCTTGTACAACCAAACCACGTGCTTCATACCAGAGTTACTGCAGTGTATATTAATAACATATTTCATAGAATGTACATTATTTTAACTATTCAGAGTTACACTCCTTGCCATTTCATTCATACATATACAGATATACTGTGTGTGTCACACCTATTTACATTGCTGAGGTGACTCCCAAGTGCATGCAAGTGAATACAACAGTCATTTCCCCCCTCCTTTGCTTATTCTTGCAAAATTCACTTGAGGGGGTTACTATTAGAACTTGGAGTTCTAATCCAAGTGTTAACATAATAGAAAAGCAAAGGAAATAGAGGAAGGGGAAACCAGCAATCTGCTTAATGCTATCTTGCTTAAACAATACATTCTCTATGCATTCTATATATATATATTCACAATCCCACAGACCTCTGTTCTCTGTTTTATAGACTACAGAGGGCAAAGGTTAATTATCCCATAAAACTCTTGCATGCCAGTAGAAGAGATTCCTGGTTTCAACTTGAAGGTATGAAATGGGTGCATTATGGAAGAAAAGTGTATCTGAGAATCAGCACAACACTATCAATTTCTTTTCCTTTCCCCTCACATCTCTTAGTAGTAAGCCTATCTTAGTAGTAAGCAGTTATAAACCCTTGAAGGAAAATGCTACCTAATTATGTCTTTATCAGCATTTCTTTATATTACAGCTGCACAAAAGACCAAAGTCATAATTTAAATGCAAATTAATGAAGATAAGCCAAATACTCAGAATTTTTAAGTAAATCAATTTTCTAAAGAAAGAGAACCACAAAAGAAGTTTAAGTGTTAAGAAGCACAGGATAATTAACTTTGTTTTCAAACAAACAGATCTCATTTCAGAATGATGTAGTATTCCACTTTTTGACAAGACTTGTGATTTCAAGTCATCAGTTAATTACACAGCAACTTGTCTGGAAATAAAACCCCTGTGACAGAAATCTTAAAGCTCAAAGACACTTTCCAGTGACAATTTCCCTCCACAGATTCAAGAGCATATGTTATGTCAAGACACAGATTTCTGAGTTTATAAAGTTCTGGAAGAGCTTTCAGAGATTCAAACATATCCTACATTGTATTGTACAAAGTTTCTAGGCTCAGCTTTTTAATTTGAACTAGAAAGCAAGGACAAAACATATCAATATATTGATTTTGAACTGGACAAATGAAGGAACTCAGTTAAATTGACAAGTAGAAAACCTCTGACCCACTCAAGTAAAGCAAAATAAGACAAGTCATTGATAGGAAAAGGAGACAGTAACAAGTGCTTAAATTGGTGAGTTTAAATCTATTAGTCTTTTTTAGACTGCAGAAAGATTTTTTATACTTTTACAAGCATTGTAGAAAAAAATTGTAACAGGACAAATGCATTAACAAAAACATTGTATGACCAACTAGGAGCACGAGAATCGTTATTAACAAGACACAACTTTTGTCAGTAAATGTGGCCTAAGCTTCTACAAAAAAAAAGTCCAAAAGACTCTGGTCCTGAAAGCATTGAATACTGGTGGGCTCCTTCTTCTTTGTACCCTTACATGAGATGTCTTTGAATACACATAAAATATATATTTATGCTGACAGCTGAACCATCAGCTTAGGCCCCCTTCCAGACAGCGCAGACATAGCACAATCTGCTCATCCTAAAGCAAATACCTAGAGATGGGACTCTGCAGCCCTGGAATGCCTGCCTTACCTCTGCTGACAATGGAAAGTGACCTGCAGGACATAACCAGACATTTCCACCAGCCAGACTCTTCTCAGGAGTGCCAAGCTACAGGACAAGAGGCAATGGGCAGAAACTGATGCACAGGAAGTTCCACCTGAGGAAGAACTTCTTTGCTGTGCAGGTGACCAAGCACTGGAACAGGTTGTCCAGACAGGCTGTGGAGTCTCCCTCACTGGAGATATTCAAGAACTGTCTGGACACAATCCTGTGACACGTGCTCTGGGATGGTCCTGCTTAAGCAGGGAGGGTAGACTTGGTGATCCACTGTGATCCCTTCCAACCTGACCTATTCTGTGATTCTACTTCTTCTGATATATAGGGTCCAGTTCTCTCATCCCTGCCATAACTACTTGAACTTAAAAATGAAAATAAATCTACTCTTTTAGAAGAAAATGTAATTGGTACATTAAAAAATCCTCCTGCTCACAAACTATCAGAAATGTATTAAAAACTATTTTGCTTTATTAAAACTATTAAAAACTATTTTGCCTAAAGAGACCATTAAAAATGGCCATACTCTAAGTTTCAAATAAAGTTTTACCCAAACTATGAAGAGCACTTTTACCCTAAAAAAGGTACAACTGAAATTAGTGCATTCAAAAAGGAATCTGATATCATTTGCATCAGTAAGCAATGAAGGAAATATGATTGAACTCCTGATTTTCTTAGAAAGACAAACTTTAGTTCATCAACAATTTTAACTTAATGTCAAGCTGAACTACTGTATGTAACTGGATGTTACTGAGTTTTTAGCTGTAGGCTACTAGTGAGTTTCTAACTGCATTTCTTTGGCTTCCTGATTCTTCCTGAAGAAGTTTTACCTTGTCTTACAGAGGCTTCTCACAGATAATTTTTTCCAGGTTTTTTTTGTCTTTCAAATGACCACCTGCACTAGAAAAGTCAATGTGACTTCTCCAGAAAGAAGAATTATGTAAACTCAGTTCATGCACCTATGCATTCACTACTACAGTTAAAGGCCAAGACCTTCTGAGTAGTAGTGATGGGTTACTAGAAGGGTTACTGCTGGGAAGTATTAAGTCCTGTGTTTCCACGTCACATGAATTCTTAAGTCCCCTCTATTAGACACCCACATATAACAACTACAGTTTAACTTGATGAAATATTCTTGCATTTGTAGCATTTTTGGTTTTATTCTGCAAACCTAAAGCACTAGGATTCAATAATACGAAGTAATTTACAATAATTCTTAAGATTTGTATTGTTTTAGCACTCTCAGTGCTAAAAAGTGAGCTATTAGGAGACAATGAAACTGACTTTAGAGCAAAATTGCATGTACTTCAGTATAGCTTTTCCTTCAAGCAAATCAACAGTCTCAAATCAACTGGACTATTCAAATAACAGGGTAAAACACTTATTCCATCCATTCCTTGTCAGCATTTCAGCACAATTTTCATCAAAGGAATTTAATTCCTCTTTTGTGTAGGAAAGGGTATGTGTAAATGTGAACAGAATAATACTCACATGTAAATATTTATGTATGCTTGAAAAACAAACTGTTGGAAACACCTAAATGCTCTCTGCTATTCTGAACAATAAAAATGTGTCTTGAAACCCAGAAATACAGTATGACAGTCATGGGACGTAGGACTTCATGCTACCTGCAACCTTGTAAAATAACACTGAGGTTAGCTCTCCATCTTTCCTTGATTCCCACACATGTCAAGTGCTAATCTCTCCCCTATCTGCTGCAGTTCAAATATCCAGCCTTCTTCACACCATCTTATCTATTAGTTCTCAATGCCAGCTCAAAACTAAACATTCCTTCAAGTGCATCAGGTGGGAGCGGAAAGAACAGAAAAAGCAAGAATTTCCGCTGTGCAATAAAATGCAAAAGGTTTTTCAAAGAGATCTGGTCCCCTGTTCTTCTTTCCCTGGCACATTAAAAGGTAGGAGGGATGAAAGTCAATCTCTGATCTTCAACAGTGGTATAGGGTCACCTTTAGAGACATGGTACATCAACACAGCTCTTATTTCCTTCCTGGAAGAGATCAAAGCCAAATGCACAAAACCCTCTATATTCATGTTTTCTTTGTCTCCTTCAAGTAATAGATAAAACCTGAGAGACAAAAAGAGAAAATAATAAGCCTCCCAAGACACTTCCAACTAAAACAGCTCTTTCATGTTCCAGCCTTAAAATTACATCCAGTTTGGGCCTGAATACATGTGGCAAAAATACCGCAACATTAGAAAAACCCACCAATGCCACTGGTGTGCAGAGGGACCAGAGACTGCTTTGCACCTCTGAGGGTCCACCCTCATACATAGGGAGACCAGGTTTGACTTGCCTTCCCTCTTGCTTTTTAAAGACAAATTGCAGAGAACAGCAATCATCACCATGAAGCAGTAACATTTAATACAAGGGGGTTTAAGTGACTCCCACATGTCCTTTTATCGCTAGAGAAAACAGAAATGAAATATTTGTAAAGCCGAATGCTTTTTCCTGCTGCATTACTTAAACCAATTGTTTTGTTTTAAATAAAAAGGAGCACTATGACAATGGACTGTGCAGTTCTTGATTCAAGACTATGCCTTCTCTGGCTGCTATGGCAGATAAATAAAAAGCGCATAATATCCAGTCCACCTAGACCTAAAAAAAAGAAACAAGAAGTTAATTATGTCTTTTTCAAAAAGGGGGATGGAAGATGGATTTAAATATTACCAGAAGAAAATAATCAAGATTATTATTCTACTAGAAAATATCCCAAATGCATAGAGAAGAACAAACCCCAGAAATAAATAAGTAATTACTGTGTTGTGCAAACACACAGTTCACTCCTAAATAAATCTCGCTCTTCCTATGCATGATTTAACATGCTTAGATAGATGCTTTGCTTGGGTAAGCAAGATTGACAGCACTCAACTGGAAACCCCTTAACTGGATCACACAGCACAAAGTACAGTTTTAGGCTGTGATTCTGTTTTTATGTGCCTGCAGCAATCTCTCCTTTCACCACAGCTCACCCCAGTGCCCCACTACCCCATGGTGACCAGTACAGGGTGTAACTTGAAAAGGGTCCTGGAAACACCTCTGTAAGGCCAATGATTCAAAAGCATGACAAAATAATGTTCCCTGTATCCAGAAAAGGTATTTTTCCATCTACATAAAAACAATCTCATGTTTTAGACAAGTTACTAGTGCAATTGCCCAGGCATTTGCCATGAGAGGGTGTTCAGGGGTGAGAGTGGGGCTGCCTGGGATGGACACAGTTCCAGACAGCTCCAAGCCCCCTCCACAGGACACAGCTGAACCCTGAACCCCTCAGGCATGGTGACAGCACTTCTGGGAAAAGATCTGGGAAAAGACACTTGAGAAAGGGCAAAACGTTGCCCAGCAGTAAGGAGGGAAGAAAAGTGTGAAAACCAGTCCTGTGACACTCAGAGAAGGAGGTGTTTCAGGCCCCAAGCAGGGAGACCACGGTGGCACAGGTTGTGCCCCAACAGCCCACGGAGACCACTCTGGATAAGTAATGTCTCACTATTGTCTGAAGGACTGCACAGCCTGGGGAAGACCCATACTTGGACAGAGAAGAGTGTGAGGAGGAAAGAGCAGCAGGCAGAAGCTGTCATGTACTGATCACAGCCCTCATTACCCTTCCCATTGTGCCATGCAGGGTGGGGGGGAAGAGGCAGATGAGCTGGAAATAAAGAAGTGATAATGCACCTCGGAAAAAGATGAGGTGTGATAGGAGAGGAAGGTATTTTAGTTCTGACCATTGTTTCTCACCATCCAACTCTTGTGATTGACCATAAATAAAATTACTTCTCCCCACGTCAGGTCTGTTTTGTCTGTGACGGCAACTGTTAAGCGATGTCCCTGTCTACCTCAACACATGAACTTTTCCATGCTATTTTCTTCTCCTGTCTATTAAGAAAGAGAATGAGAGAGCAGCTGGTTGTATGTTTGGCAGCTAGCCAAGGCTAATCCATCAGAGCTACAAAACTCTAATTTCTGTCTAGTCAATCAAGTTTTCTGCAGCTGTGTACCCTAAAAAATCTCCAGCAGCTAAAATCTCCCTCTGAAGCCAAAACCACAAAGTGCTGGCCTGCCCTCTGACACAGCTAACAAGCAAACAGAGGTTACAAAAGAAAACTACAAACAGCCATGCTGCCTTTGCCAGTGTCATCATGCCATGTGTTTCCCCCAGATCAATGAGACCATGCTACTCAGCTTAGGGTATCACAGAATCATGGAATAGTTTTTGGAAGTGATCTTAAAGATCATCTATTTCCAACTCCCCTGCCATGGGCAGCGAACTTTCCACTAGACCAGGTTACTCAAAGCCCCTGCTGACCTGGCCTTGAATACCTCCAGGGATGAGAAGTCCAAAACTTCTCTGGGCAATCTGTTCAAGTGCTTCATCAACCTCACAGTGAGGAATTTGTTCTTAATGTCTAATGTAAATCTACCCTCCCTCAGCTTAAGGTCACTCCCCCTTGTACTATCATTACATGCCCTTGTAAAAAGTCCCTCTCCAGCCTTCTTGTAAGCCCCCTTTAGGCACACTAGATATGTAAAGATGGTAAAATAGAAGGTGATTTGATGAATGAAGAAAGAAAGTGAGAGCGTAGTGAACAGTTGGAAGACAAAAACTGGGAGCCAGAACTGGGTCAGGTTGCACAAGGCTGGGATAGGACCTGGAGGTAGCACAGGGAAACAAAAAAAGGCCAGTGTGAGACTGGACTGACATTACAGGATGATTTTTGGCAGGAAAGAAAAAATTAGTTAGGAAAGTGAGCAAGAACTGGGTGGAAAATCCCTCACAAGTCAATTTGGTGAAATAAGTAGGGCTACTCGTGATGCCTGCCCTATGGCATATCCTTCAACATGTCCAGGAAAAATAGCAAGGCTGTCCACCACAGCTAAACAAAAGTCAAATCCCAACCTGTGCTCACTGGCAGCAAATTCCTCCCTCCCAGCCACATGGGCAGTCAGGATGTTTTGCACAGTGTTCTTATTAGTGTCAAATCCCCTGTGACAGGGAGTGACCAGGCGAGGGGCAGAAAAAGGGGCCCAGCAGGTGATGGGGCAGCCCCAGAGCAGGGCAGCCTGGCTGATGTTTTCCCCCATCACGGCTGCCAGGCTGTGGTGCACGGCACACAGTGCTGCTCCTGCATGGCACTGCACAGAGGGCACCAGCCATGCCTGCCAGCAATGTCCTCTTCTTAGCTGCAACCCTTCCTGAAGCTTCTCATCTGCATTTTCACTGGCAGTCAGATCTGATGCAAGCGTGGACTTCAAGAAATATTTGGTTATTCCTCCGCCAAGCTTTCTACACCATCTGAAGTGCTTAAGACCACTGTATTACAAGAAGTAATTATTTCAAAGATTACATCTCAACAGCACTTTTGTTTATTCCTCTGAAACAGTTAATTATTTTCATCCCCCATCAAAGTGAACTCTGATAGCAAAGAGTTTGCAGAGCAGACTACTAGGCAACTCACTGAAAGCATCTCTACCCTTGAGAAACAGAAGGGAGAAGGAGCTCTTAGGAATTCTCAAGTGCCAGGTCTTAGAAGGATGTTACACTTGAAAAAAGATTTGCAGTAAACAAAACGAGAAATCAATAAAAATGCTACATTATGCCCACAGCATTCTTGTTCACACTTTTTAAGAATCTTCTCTGAGTAACTGCATCTCTGTGCTGAAGTTCATATTCCAACTAAACAGAAGCCAACAAAAGACTCCAAAGAAACCAAGCAGGAAGTTTTTTAATTCTAGAACCTAAATTGTTCTTCCTCATAGTCAAGACGATTTAGGATAAAATAATAAACAAAACTAGTTTTTGCCCAAAAAGATCTGCAGATAACTTTTGTTTTGGTTTTTAAACAAAAAGCAATATGATGACCCATGAATATGGTTTAAGACTACATAAACATAGGCCTAAAGTTCTGACTTCTATATTTTCTTTAAAGAAAAGTCTGTTATACTTTGGCTCCAAAATAAGCTCATCAAGCTGACCAACTTGCAACAACAGTGGTAGAGAAAGAAACACACAGCGATTTAAAAAAAAATTAACAAACCCCCCACTGTTTAATATTAATGACAAAAAGTCCATGATCCCAGGTACACTTAGATTCTACAGTGTCTTCTCTTAACACAGGAAGAAGTTAGTCAAGAGCTCAATACTAAAACTTTCCAGAGCCTTTCTGACCAGAAATTTCAGCACCAGAATAGTGCATAACTATTACAGTGTCCCATGGGTGATACAAGTGAGCACAGTTCCCAGAGAGAAGAGAGATTGTGAACTCCATGGCAACACAAAGATAATAGAACACAACTGGCCATTGAAGAGTTACCAGAAGCATGAAGAATACTGAATGCATATTCCATTCTTTTTCTGGTCTTGCAGATTTAGCACCTGATCTCTAAAGGCAGCACATTACTTAACTTTGTATTTTAATTTTCATGTTGCTGAGATATTTCTTATGTACCTTAAGCTACATTCATTAACTAATTCACATTTGCAGATACGCTGCTCTCAACAGTTTGAAACTCCTTGATAATCCAATTTGGTTTTACAAGCTAGCCAGCTGAAAACAAAAGGAATCAAAAACCACCCAAAATGAGTAAGCCTCTAATGAGAATTCTGCTCTAATGTTACTAACACACAGAAATCCCATATCATGATCTTCCCTGATATTAGAATTCACTGTAATCTGCATGTGTGTTACTTCGAATGGAACACTGATTCCCCAAGGCAGTCTCTGATCTATAAGAAGTTGAAGCTTGCAAGGAAGCAAAGCAGTCTCATAAAGGCACTAAGTTTTCCTTCAAAAAACCTTCAGGTTTAACTTTTAAAAGCCCATATGCCAAGAACGTTTGCTTTTAAAATTTGCAAAAAAGAGGTAGAACTTCTGTTCTTTTTTTTTAAGATGAACCTATGATAGCATGTAGTGAAGCATGAAGTTACTATGAAAGGTTTCAGAGGCAGCAAGCTACTTTGAAGGGTCTTTGCAAAGACTGAAAATAAGATTAATACTCTTGAGAAAGGAGAAAGCAAACAAATTATATAAAGCATAAGGTTCTATTTTTCAAATTAGGTAGAACAAGTGCTATCATCTCCTGAGATCTAACTTCATAAAGTTAAGAACTAGACAGACCAACAACTAATTCCAAACCAGTGCTGCAGTAGCCACTTCTTTTCAGTCAGAACATTATAGGGGAAAGCATCTTTTCTAGGACCACTCAGAGCAGCAGAGAGGAAGAAAAGGAAGGGAAATTCATCATGAGAGATTGCTTCTTCCTTCAAAGCAACATTTCTGAACCTAAAAATATGAACAGGCAGGCAACCACCACTGAACAACCAAACAAACAATAACAAAAAAAAAAAAAGAAAACACACAAAAAACACTCCAAGCCAATAAGCTAGACGCTTTAAATGAAATAAGGCCCTTCTTCAGGGAAAATAACTTTCAAATAATTGTTTAGGAAAAACATAAAGGTATTTTTTTCTAAATAAGGTTCAATAAAATTTCATATTGTATTAAAAACACAACTGCTCTTTTATTCAAATATGATAGAGCAAGTTGCAAGAGGCATATAAGAGGTACAGAGAAAAAATATTTGGAACAGGTAATTAGCAACATTAAACACAAGGCAAGACACGAAAATACATAATCATATTTCTTAAATAAATATACTTGCTAATTTCAACAATTTTATTATATCTATGGTAGAAAATCTTATGTGTCCAGGGTATAGGTTATTCATCTTTATTATTCTAATGTATTTGGATAAAATAGTTTTGACTTCTGATAGCACAGACGCATTCAAATTTACAGCCTTTGTTTCAGGACCCTGGAGCATCCCAGCCCACCAGGTGAAAAGTGATCGTCTACAGCACTGTACTACAGCTGCACTGAAGTATGCACAGAAACAAATATTCATAGAATATTCTGAGGTGGAAAGTACTAATAAGTATCATCAAAGTCCAACTCCTGGCCTGGCACAGGACACCCACACCCATTTGACAGCATTATCCAAATGCTTCCTGAACTCTGTTAGGCTGATGCTGTGACCACTTACCTGGGAAGCTCATTCCAGTGTCCAGACACCCTCTGGGTGGAGGGTTTTTTCTTAATATCCAACCTACTCCACAGAAAAGTCCCTGAACTCCCATGAGATCAACAACTACTAATTCCCATCATCTGGCCAAAATTAAATGGGGTAGCTTGTTCCTGTTGTTTGTTCCAGTGAATATGAGCATTTCAGAAAGTGAGGCTGTTTTAATCAGAGGAAGTATAGGTTTCTTAGGGCCTCCCCCCGACTTTCCCCTCGATGTGCAAGCAAAATATTGTTGTGTGAGTCCTCATCATTTTCGATTTGATGAATTCTGGTCTGAAGGAAGCGACTCCACGCAAAACATGATGTGGTAACAATGCAGCACACCAGAAAAATGAATTCAACACCCATATTCCACCACAGATACAGTCTATATTGTAAATAGTTTGGCAACACTTGAGGATGCAGGATGTACTTTCTTATAAGAGAGCCACAGAGCCACAAGGATATTCCTTACCACAACTTGAGTGACACCCCAGGTCAGCACTTGCCACTAGCAAAAGACCCAGGCAGCTATGTCTGACCTACACTGCCTACAGCTGGAGAACTCAACTTATGGGGAATTCTTCTTCAGACCTACAGAAATGTTTTACCCTCGTAACAGTGGTCAAAGCCCTGAACAGATGTTCAGAAAGGTCAGAGTCTTCACTGCTGAAGATGTCCAAATTCCTCCATGTGCTCATAAGCGGAGATCTTACCCATGCATCCAATGTCCCCGAGCGAGTAAGTCACTTGTGATTCTACAGCACAGAGCTTATAAATATCCCAAATGAGAGGATGACCTAATGAATGAACTAAAGCTCACACATCTGTGCTGACCAAATTACCCCTAACTAAATGGGAGTCCAGACAAGAGTGCCCAAACCTACATGTCACCTTCCCAAACTTGTCTTCTTGCATGTGCAAACTCACCTCTTCAGTTAAATACAGAACAGAAAATTAGCTAACTCATTTCTGAGTCACTAATTACATCCATGACAATACTGCCACTTTGACATTTACAGCACTTGAAAATAAAGCCTCCTTGTATATGAAGGCAGGGAAATAATCTTACTATGTGGAAGATTTTTTAATTTACAAAAATTACTAGATTTCCTGCAAATTTTCCATTATTTTATTTGTAAAATATATGAAGAGTGGTTGCAGTGCACAACAGTGTAAAGCACACAGACTCATTTATTGCATGTAGGACAAAAAAATTGTACAATCACTAACAAGACTGACACAAAACTTTACATCTCTCAGTTCCATCCTGATACAGCATCACAGGTTAAATAATACTCTGAAAGAGGAAGATTTTATTACCCAAAAATAACAGATGTTTCTGGTATCATGACAAGAAAGCAGCATGCTCACAAGATCCACAATAATCCAGAATTTGTGGAAAATCCACATTTAAGGGGGCTAACACTTAAGGAACAATGATTCTCTTACTTTAGAAAATAACATTCTGTGTAAGTGAATTTAAAAAGCCCTTTTTCATAACAATATAAAACTAATTATTTAATCATAAACAGTATCAAACAACAGAAAAATATGGAAAATATGCATTCTGTGAGGCTTTTGTAAACACTAACTCATCTTTTCACAAGGAATTTTCCCCCAGGATTTGATCTCCATTTCTGCTAAATTTTAGAGCTATGCAAATTCAGCCTAAATTTCTAACTTTTAACAACAAGGACTTTCAGGCATATTAACCCAGTGCATATTACTCCTACAAACAACTGCTACAAAGTAATCTAAATTACGTTTTTACAAAAGATTGATGACTATGATGCTTATATACGTTGAAATCCCAGAGTCACACGTTAAAGAATAAATTCACACTCTCCATGGGCCATCTGGTTTAAAGCCAAGTATTTTTCTCCTCCACCCAAAAATCTTGTATAAACATAAGAATAGTATGTTATTGTTCTCTCAAAATGAACACACCTAGCAAAAATCCATAATTCCCTCTAACACATCCCTTTCTGAACAGGAGGCTGAAAGAAATATCAAATAACAAGTTACTTAAAATCTGGCTATGGGCTGCTATTGCTACATACCTAATTTTCAGTGCAATAGTACCCATTCATATTGGTCTGACTTTATTCAAATAACATTAAAGATCACCTCCAGATGCTCCTAAGTTACAGAGCAATTAGTAATTGTTAAGTTGAGCTGCTTATTAGCTCAACAGTAAAGTCAAATAACAACAGATTGGCCTCAGACGACTAATGTTTGATACCATTGTATAAATCACCCAAGTCTTCTAGATGCTTGTCTCTTCTCTAACAATGGATTTTATTTTTACAGTCATAAACAGTAGGCTCCCAACCACCAACAGTTTTGTAATTCCTATTCATTTTACTAAATTAGGATCTTGGAAGCAGAAAAGCTAAAAGAGTGAAAAGTTTGAGGGGTTCCTCTTATTCATGTCTGACCTTCAGAGATACCATTGTCAAAACAGGTAAAGCCATTTAAATTCATTTTGGAAAAAATACCAGTTGCTAGGAAACACTATACTATCCAAACGAGAAGTATGCTTAGTTCTAGAAAATTTTGCCAAATGATCCTTTTCCTTTGCTAATGCTTCTAAAGTTTTCTTTAAAGTCAAAACATTCGAGCAACAGTGTTCATCACCATCAGTAAGGAAAAATCCAAATTACCTCCCTTGGAATAAAATATTTCCCCTCTCATATCATATCCTTATGCCATGTATTGACTCCTCTGCCAATACTCTGACTCCTGAGAAAAACAGTTATAAAAATTACAGTATTCAGATTACATTGATCTCAAGCCTTTCATTAAAAAACAGCAGTGAGAATGGGAGTTGTACGTCTGCAAAGCAATTGCAGTTGCATTCTGTGGTCTCACTTTCAAGAGAACTGTAAAGAAAGTGGTAAAGATAAGAAAAGACAAGGGACATCAGCTTCTATCAGAAGTGTTTCCCACATTCATCAGTAGGTCTTTAAAAAGTACTATTTCTAGGCAGAAGGAAACCACTGAAACAAAGGAGAATGTGGAAATCTCTCCATTTAGAAACAAACCCAGAACAGACCCAACAGCTGACTAGAAACAGTCAAAAATTTGCAAGTTTTCATATCACAATAGTCCATGCTCAAATTTACCTATTTTAATACAATACTTGGTTCCGTGGCCATAACCATGTTATGTCCCTCTGGACAACTTGGTGGAGCTAGCATTTAACATTTTTACACACTCTTAAAGACAGAAACTTGTAGTGAAAAGGGACACAACGCTATTTAGCTATTATTCAGATCTGTGTAGCCTAGGAAAAACCATATAATTAAATATTTTTAATTCTGCACCAATCATGATTTAATGTCATGATTTCTGCTTAGAGGAAATGGCCAAGAAAATTTTCTCACTCCTCCTGATGCTGGCAAACCTATTCAAGAATGAGGTATTTAAATTAAAATGTTAAAAGTTTACCAGCCTGTTCTTTTTTTTTTTTTTTTTTTTNNTGAAAATGAGAATGGAAATCAATGAAGAGAAAAGCAGTAAAGCAATGGGACCTGGACCATATCACAGACCATAATTCACTGGTGACTAACTTAGACTGAATGCTAACAACTGAATGCTGGCAGGAAAGCATTTGATAAAAACCTACCTGACAGAGCACAGAGCTCAAAAGGCAAATCAAGCAGGTCTCTCTAAAGCTACTCTAATTAGAGCTTAGCAGTGTGACCATTTTTTTGTTCCCTTCTTAGAGATAAAAAGGAAAAAAAAAAAAAAAAAAAAAAAAAAAAAAGTTTTAAAATTATTACCATAATTTTAAATATGAACCTTACTGTTAGATCCTGTGCCATGCTNAGTATATTCACTGAGTATCTACTTGTGCAAAATCCCATTGAATCACAGAAGTTTCCCTGCTCAAGTCCCCTGAAGGCCAGGATCTGAGCAGGGCACAGCACACAGGCAAAGGGGAAAAGGTTAAGTGGCTCCAGAACACACACATTTAGTAACAGGCAGACCAGATAACATCAGATGTTTGAAGAAAACAATGAAAGGAAATTGGCTGAAAGCCTCCCAGCCTTCCCAGTTTAAATCAGGAGTAAATTCTTATCTTTAATCCTGCAAAAGTTACCTAAGAAAACTTTGGTATACACTGTACTGGTAGTTTACCTATCTAACCAAAAGGCAA
>WEIU01000669.1:148845-165255 GCA_013389925.1 Aegithalos caudatus | reverse complement strand
AGTACATATCAGAGAAACTGAGCTGACACTTACTACATAGCTATTGCACCATCAGCTAGGGGGCAGTCTGACATTCCAGAGATGCAATTTCCTTTCCAAACTTCAGATAGAACCCAACTTTCAGTATTTCTATTATTTTCAAAGTTACAGAAGAGGAGCAGCTTGGATATTCTTCCTGTTCAGCACAGAAAACATAATTATGAAGGATCAAAGCACACAAAAATCAGAGCTTCCAGAGAGAGAGAGCTTATTTCTTCCTCTAACTCCCACCTCTAAACTCTTCTACTGAGACTACCAACTTAAATTGACAGAATGGCTCTTTTCCCCTTTCTAAAGCTTTTCTTCCTTCCTGGAGCAAAGGACCAGACTAAGCCAAAAGACACATATGCCATTCCATAACATCCAGTACAGCTGAGGATTGTGAGAAGTGGAAGAGTTGTGGTGAATGAGGTTTGCCTAACTTTGTGCAATTAAATCTCACAGGAACAAGAACCAGACTTTCAAAGTGATTCACGCGGTCCCCACCATAACCACAAGCACCATTCACAAGAAGCACAGAAAAAAAATGACTGACCTTCAGAAAAATTCACAGTATATGCTTTGTAACAGCTTTTCCTAAAATTATTACTTAAAAGTGCTGAGTAGGAGTAAGGCAGACAGGCCAAGGTTCCTTGCAACTTTCAGTGCTGGGAGATGCCTGAATTATCACACTACATGCAGAATAAAAGATGACACAGGGCCATAAGTAACTCATTCTTGTGCTCTATTCAAAGACAAAGTTGTGGTCAAAGTTGTATTCAAAGGAAAGGAAGTTAGGAAGGAAGCACCAGTCTATGGTTTTTGTTGCACAGAAAACCCCTGCATAGACACATCAATGGGTTTCAAAACAAAAACGCTGGGTCAGTATTTTAGAGGGAAGGATTAACTCCAAATGCTGCTGTTATATTTGTTATTCGTGTTATACATGACTGCTACAAGCATTCAAGTCATATGCAAATGTATAGTGAAAATTCACAAGTCTGGACACATTCTATAGAGAAATCAGTATGTCCTAACCATTTAACCTCCTGTGGTCAACAAAATGCTTGACCTAACAGATGTTTTGTAAACTCTGCTCTGCAGTATGTCAAAATTTGGCCAGGGCAGAATGCTAGAAACAGCCTTTCTAGAAGCTTACTGGATAACCAGGAACTCAAGACTACTGATGGCAGTTGGGCTAAAAAACAAAGTAGAGGGAATACACACAGCAACACTGCAAGTGAATTCATACAAATTGTGCCACTGAACACGTTTGGTTCTTTATCACCACAGCACTTAATTATTTTGAGAGATTGCTGATAGGCATGGCTATTGAACACAAATCTGGTCTCAGCAGTTTGCATTTTGTCAGGAAGATGTCTCTAGCCTGGAAACTGAGAAGTGGTAATTTATTCTCTGTGTCAAGGAATTAAGAGAAGTTAGTCAATTCAGTCATAGTTGAGGGACCTGAATAAGGCAGTGTGCAAACTCCTTAGAAGAGTCTGAAAGTTGTCCAGCATCTACCAAAATATCCTCCTTCCCAAAAGAGGCCAACAGGTGTCTATACGCAGAGTATAGACTCCTCAGGACAAGGATGAGGTTAGAATCAGGGTAAGGATAATGGAGTAATATCTGACCCAGAACAGGAAGGATTAAAAAGTCACCAATCTACCACAATTATTTAAAATATGATAAAAATCAAGTAATCTGTTTTCTTTTTATTCTTGCTTTCTGGCTAGAAGAATGCTGTAGATCTTATCTAGGCAGTAGTTACACAGCAGAGATCTGCCACAAAGGGGGAAAATGACACCAAAAATGTGAGAGTAACTGTTAAAGGAGAAATAGAAGGAAAGGTAATTGAAATTTGACAATAAATACAGTGTTTCTACGTTGTTATGACAGAGAGAACAGGAACATGACTATAAATACTCTGAACCTGAAGACTGATACTGGCATTCAGGGCTGGGATGCACTAGCTCACAGAGTGGATAAAAAAACTTATTGAATAAAAAGATGTACTGGAAAACAGCTACCACAGGAGCTGTGGTGAAAGAAATAGAGTGAAATTCAGCATCCCAAACTTCAGGCCAGGACTCACAACAATTTCTGCAAGGTCTTTGTTCTTTTTGGCTGCTCTGAGCTGAAGGCTCAGATTCACTGCCTTAACACACTCCAGGTACCATGTTAATGTGACATGAGAACAAGGGGACATTAATTCCAGATGCAAAACCTACAGATAAAGGCAGTTAGGATAATCAGAGAAGAAGAGAGACTACTGCCTGATGGATGGCTCAGACCTCGGATTGTTTCATATAGCAGAAGGAGATGCCATCCTCTACTAAACCTTTCAGGAAGGAAAAGCAGTTATTACAGCTGAAGGGCAGAGCTGACAGAACAGGAATTGGGTATAAAACAAACCTGCAAATGCATTTGTCTGGGAAACTAAAGTCTCACAACTGCTAGAGTAAGGGAAAATGGTAGTGATACCTACTAAGTGAAATTTCACCTTCTTATAAAAGAGACAAAATGTCTTTTTTTTTTGGACATGAAACTGGCTCAGCTCAGGAGGTGGTCCCTTCCCATCTGCAGTTCAAGTATGATACACAGTAACTTGTCTGTGCGTTGAATACATTAATCAGACTTGCAGTAATTTTGCAATATAATCTTTCCATCCCACAGCAAATCCACAATTTTATTCAGCTACGATATTTGACAGCACATTTACCTGGTGTACCTGAGGCACAGCAGCTTTGTTAGCCTGGCTTATTACATGTTCTGTCAATGGCACAAATACAGTAGAAGAGGATTTTGGCAGCAGACATGTCCCCTGGTAACTGGTGACTCAAAAGAATCTTGTGAATTGGCAGAGGATAAAATACCTGTTTTCACACAATATAGTGAGGGAAAATCTACAGCTCTCCTGTTTGTGCCACTTTTCACAAAAACTCCTATTTTGGTTTCCTAAGTTGTATGCACACAATTTGCAAATACACACCTTAAACTGTTTAGAAGCTATTGGATCAGAAATGGTGTCCCTAATTCAGACTATCAAATCCTCCTCAAAATAGGATTAGTTTAGTCCATCTTGATCTTTCTCAGTCTTCCGCATCAATTGCAGAAATTTATTTACTCTCAACAGAAAAAGTCCCCAATATATCATTTCAATGTTTTGTTTGGGTTATAATTATTAGGCCCAAAATTACCAGGCAAATTACAAGTATTTTGAGACAGTTTTCAATTTTGGTACCTGAAGTATTATTTTTTTCTTATTTATTCATATGAATGGCTGTGGTGAGTACATGCTACTGGGTACCTGCCTTACACACACAAATGCACCTTCAGTTCAAGGATGGATTCACTCCATTGACAAAATGACTGAGTTTCTCCCCGAATCCTTCAGCCTTTCAGAAAGGAAAGATTAGAGCCCACCAATCTTATTCTGATGTTATTATGCAATTCTGTTCATTTTCCAGGCTCTCCAGCACTATAGATTGAAATGGATTTGCATCACTGACCGTCTGTATTGCTCGGAGCTTCAGCTCCTCACACCTCTTCTCTCAGTCCCTGAGAAGATGCATTACTCCAGCTATTATAGTTAACAGGCACTACCCATTTATCTTATTAGCACTGACTGAGGCAGTGTTAGTCTGACCCCCGATACAAAGCAGCTGTTCCACCCTAACCACAACACTACTAAAAATAAAATAGACCAACTTCGTTTTTTCTCCAAAATTACTTATGACAGCTGTGTTGGCTGCTTGGAAGCCTCACTAAAATCAGACTGAGTAAAAGGTAAGCACTGTCTCTATCTACAGTTGTGCGGTGCAGGAGGAGAATTTTTTCTTACTGTTTTTTTTTTTTTAAACCACATAATCGAGATAGCTGTTTTCCTGTTGGACTAATTATTTTTCCACTACAGGAAAAAAAACACAAATTCAATCAAATTAGGAAAATAAGTTATCCTTCACACTGAGAATACATATGCTTCCAAAGCAGATGTCTGCAGCCAAGGTATAAATCCACCCTAAATATAAAATCAAGCCACATATTTAAGTCTTATGCCTGTAAAACTTAAAGAGCAGAAATAAAATACTAAAAATTCAGTGTGAACAGGACACACCCTGACCCAGCCCTAAGGAATCAGATCAATTCTAAAAGCTCAATACTTTTAAATCTTTACTATTAACACAATTCATATGAACATCTTGGCTTCCTTATCTCAAGATTTAGGACTTTCATCTTTGAAAAAGCTAAAAAAGCCAAGGCAGAAACACAGATCTGCAGAGTTTGGGATGACAGATCTGTTGGCTTGGTTTGGGGGTTGGAGTGTGTGATGTATGTTTTTAAAGAAATTCAACCGCAATTTATAAGTTCTACTACAATAAACACAACAAATAAAAAGATATTTCTCAAAAAGTAGTAGTATTAAGTAACTTGTATTTCAGTATTTTATACTTAATGCATAACCTTAAAACCACTGAGATCATAACATGCAGTGCAGCACTCATTCTAATCTCCTTCTGTAGTACCTAGAGCTTTTTTCCCTGCCTTTCTCATGCAGACACTAACTCTCTCCTTCCTTTTATATATATAAAACCCCACAAAACCCCACACAAATGCACCCTTTTCACATCCCACAGAGAATCTGGCAGAACCACAGCATGCAGGGAAGCAGAAATGCACCACCAATTGCAGGACTCTCTGCCATGGATCATGGTCTCACCTTGAGCACACAGGAGTCAATTGTGTTCACATCCTTCTTCCAGGATGTGAACACATTCAGTTACAGCACACAACTGTGGGACCAAACAGATACTAGTCACTTCAGCAACACACAACCTTATGGGCTCAAGGAGATACTGATGAATCTATTGAAGCTCAGAACAACTAAAAGACACTACAAACGACATGGGTGTTTTGGTTCTGGGTTTGACCCCTGTCTGAACATGAACCCCACATAAAGAAGGGCTCACTACAATGATCAGAGAGAATTAAATGTCACACCTGCCTTAGATGGACATCACACAGCAGTGGGTTGATTGCCCAGCCTAACTACTTCAAGACCCATGTCCCCTGCAGGTACACCCCAGCACCCCAGTACTCCCCAGTACCTGAGGTACCTGCAGCCTCCCACCTTGGCCTCCAGCAGATTTAGAACCAATAGAGGAAATTGCTCCTACTGTTTAATGTTTCCAAGCATTTATTTTTATGTTTCCTAATCTAAATTTCTATGTATGTGTCAATGTAATTGAGGATTAAGGCTATTAAAACCAGTTCAAATTAATTTATTAAGGAATCCTGATAAGGTGGAAACACCCAAACAGATGCCTGGATAAAACTTTACCCCTGATTAGCCCCTTTAAAGAACTGCTTAGGATAAAAAAGCCTTATTAATTGAGCTAGGGGGTTTTTTTGTTGTTGTTGATTGGAATTTTTTTGAGAAGATATATTGTTAAATTTTCAATTTTTATTCTGTCAGATGTAATTTCCATATTGCTGTTTTTTCAAGAACATAGAAAAATCACAGTCCAGTTGGTGGCCCATACACTTGACAGCCAACAGTTGCTACAAATACACATGCTACTAATCAACACAGAGGATGCTACCCAGAGGCCCTCTGCAAGCACTAAAGACCTCTCTCAGCTCCAGGAGCAGTGGACTATTACAAAGCCAACTATTCAAACAAAATACACTATGTCAGCATATTTCATAAGCAGGTTCTATTGAAGTCATACATTAAAAAATAGTTGAAGAGAGCATTTGATATTGAAATGGAAATACTATTCCTATTTTACCTGTCATTCTTCCCCTATTAGTCCCTGCCTCATCACTAGAAGGCATAAGCCCAGCAAACTTGCAAATCAGTTCAGGTCTATCTGCAGGATTAGATTCAGTGGATGGCTCAGGGTGTCACAATATTTTCCAAGGGCACTGTATTTGCTCTCTGAAGATACTCTTCAAAATGATTTCTTAGTCATTAATTATTCATTCTATTTCTTATAATCAGTTCTTTTAATTAGTATCCCAGGCAGCTTTGCAAAGGATCCCACACTTTCAGTAATTAGGGGCAGTTTGTTGCCCCTAATTAACTTCAGACAGAGCGAGACTTTTATTACTTTGTTATTTCAGCTGTTTTTATGTTTGCATTGCATACGCTGTCCTGCTTTAATGGCTCAGAAAGGAGACTGTTGTGTCCCTGTTGTGCTATTTATCTCATTTAGGTTCCATCTCTCTTTCTTGACTCGGTGTTAGTTGTTTTATATTAAATCTCTCCGACTCTCTGAAGTCACATCTCCACTGGCAAGCAGAAGCACTGTGACACCAGAAAAGTGCATCTGTACAGTGAAAGAGAACCTGCCAGCCCGTACAGCCTCCTACCCTTTTGTGCTGCTTTGCATAGTTAAGTGCACTTGTAGCAGACACAGCTTGTAATACAGCAAGAGGGTCATGTATGGAAGCTTTACCCAGTTTGCTGATTTTATCACACCTCTGTGGCCTCCTTAAGGCCATTCTAGACAGAGTTCTGACCAAATGCTGTTAGCAATCAATGGGTTAATAAAACATTAGAGTTTAAATATCCAGAACACATAAAACACCTACAGGTTTACTAATCATCTGAATAATTTTATTATTTTAAATAAATAATACTTCTCTTTCTTACATGGTGTTTTTCATCTACAAACAACAAGGTATATTAAAGCAGCAGAAAGACTGGTGTAATCCATTGCTCCAATTAAAACTCTGAGGAAGAGACAAGCAAAGAAAACTGCAGCTCTGTTCACAGCATACCACTGACCTTCCAGGAGATTTGGAAAAGAAAGAAGTTTTAAAAATTCCCCACCCCAGGCTATGGGTGGTGGAGGCAAAGAGGAGGCAAATTTTCATCTGGCTCTAAGAGAAGTCCCGTGAGGTACACCCTACACTGAGGGTGTCTGGCAGAGAGCCACGCACAGAAATACTCACATAGTCTGGTATCAGTGGGTGACTGATCCACAGAACAAAAAAATTAGCTTTACATTACACAGTTAAGAATGACACTTCTTTTATAGCAACACATGAACAAAATACATTGATATATGCACATGCAGCTACACCTTGTAATTGTCATCTTTCCACTGTAGGATATTTGGGTTTTATATTCCAGGTGGTAAAACAGAAGGCTTATATTCACAAAACATAGCTAGTCTTATAATAGCTTTATATAACATTTATATAATTTTATAACATTTATTATCACAGAAAAAGGCCTGGGAACATTAAAGCATTATTAAGTACCAAAAAACTTGGATGGCAGAGAAAGACAACTTTAAAAGCTGGCCTCAATCTTAAGTAATGTTTTTAAAGTAATTAATTTAATTTGGGAGACAAAGTATGCTGAAAAGAACATGACGTCATATAAACAAGCTTGTCAGAACTTGTATTACAGAGTATTTAAGCTGAAACACATCTAGCTACTTCATAACCGTGTACTAGTATGCTCGGAATCTCTACTTTGTGTAGCATGTGTGGCTATGAGAATGATACTGCATTTGGAGTTACGTCACTGCAAGCAGAATCTAAGTGTCCATTCACGCAAATACTCCAAGAGTTAGCTGAAGATCACTACAAAAAGGAAAATCCTAATGGAGTTTGTTAACTTCCATCTATCTCCAAATAATACCGCTATTTACTCTTAAATCCCCATTGGTAAGAGACTGAAAAATCCTCTGCCTTTTAATGACACTGTAGGAAGGAAGAGAAAGTGAAAGGGGAAATGATTTCTAAGATGATTGAATATCAGCTCTATACCAAACAACCTCTTATTTTTTTTATTTCTTCTCCATGCCCATGCTCCATCCATTATGAGGTCAAAATAATTTTAAAAATTAAATGGTCAATAGTAATAGTTTAGCAATAATACGTATTCAATGTATTAAATAGTTGGAGTAGAGAAACATTTGTAAAACACTTCTGAATAAGAAATAACCTTGCTACAAGGCCTCAGAATACATAATTTATAAATAAATCAAGGAATTTATGAGCAACAGGCACGAACTGGGGATGTTTCTCAGCAAAAGCCAGCAAGATAAACATTCAGTGTAGAGTGCCTGAAGGTGATCTTTTTTCTAGAAAAACTCATGAATTCACCATTTGAAAAACCAAAACATATAAAACAACTCCAACTTTCTGCAGATAAAAACCCAGTTTTCCCCAGTACACTATATCCTACTGCTTTGATTTTCATGCAGTCCAACTCCTGCCTACCATCTTTCTCACCAGTTCTTTGCCCTAGCTATTATTCTGTGTTACATGGATTTTGAGACTATTCCCTCATTTACCAGTTTAATCGGTATCCTTTTTTTTCCTAGATGAATATCTTTCTTGCAAACTCACCCCCAAGATATTCCTCCTTCATTTCTGTTTAATACTGAAAAGCATAACTCTCAAGACCCATTGATTTCTCTGTTACAAATTCATTCCTCTTTGTCATTGTCCTTGCTGAAGGGTTCCTCTACTCCAGAATTAATTCTGTCCCATACACTTTCTCAACACATTCAGCTCAGTCCATGACACTCTCCATCACTGATGGCTATTTCTCCTCTAATAATTGTAGATGTACACCGTCTCTTCAAAGGTCTCATTTACACCCTATATATTTGTCCTTTCTTCTACATCCTTGTCTATGGCCCAAACAAGTCAACTCAAAGTATTATCCTAAGGATTCTTTTTGTGTCTATCACTCAAAATATCCCTCCAGGACTTTCATTACACAGAAGCTGCCAGCCTCTATTTCTGAAACTCCACAGACAAGACAATTGAACATAAATGAATAATTAATGGTTGAGAGAAAAATGGAAACACAGTTGCAGACAAATTCTTGGAACATGACCTTCTTTTTCCGATTTTGTTTCACCAGGTCACATATTTAAAGAAGTACTCAGTGTACCTCTGTTCATTCTTCACAATGCTTTTAATTAATGCTTTTTCCCTTCCCGACAGGAAAAACACTCAAGAACATTCTTGAACTCATGCATACAAGCAATCACACTTGAAGAGAAGCATATGCTTTATCTCCTCATTGCAAAATAAGTAAAAACCAGAAATAAATTCTATTAAACAAGTACCATCAACTTCTAGGGAGTTTTAAATACAAAATAAAAGCCTTCAATTGCTTATGGTTGAGAAAAAAAACTTTCAAAATGCAAGCTTAAGCTGATGCAGCCTTATGCAAACTTTCCTGCTGCTCAGAGTTTCCCACACACAGCAACAAATTGAAAACTGCCTTTTCACAGCTACTGTTCTGAAACCTGGGGGAATCAGCTGCAGCACACAAGAACTGAGTTGCTTTCAATTCAGTGCCAGCACTTCTAGGCAGAACTGGGCACTGGAGACAGGCACTAAGCAAACGAGCAGGACTTGAGCAGAGCTGCTCCTCGCCCTGCCTCCCGTCCTGAACGGCAAGAGCCAGAAGTCACCGGGAAGTCCGAGTGCCAGACCTGTGCCTGCCACTGCCATCAGCTGGCAGCAACAGGAGTAACTTGGAAAGAAATACAGGAGGCGTGTTTGCAGCTAATGTTCCAAAAAAACCCTATATGAAAAATAGCTTCAGGATTAAATGTTTAAAAGCCTTAGAGACTGGCACCTGGTTAAGACAGAGTAACATACTAACTGGGGCTCAGTACACTTAAATACAGAAGAGCCATGGCATAAAGACAAACACCCCAAAACACATCCCTCCATGAGCAGAGGTGAGGCGGTGAGCCAAGCACTTTCCTAGCAGACAACAATCACATCATCCCATCTTCCTCCAAGGATACCTCTTGGGTCAATAAAGCAAGTCTTGTCCCAGAGCTATCAGCTTTCCACTTGTAGCAAGGGAAGCAGCAGGAGGCAGGGATATATTAAGCTAGCAAAGGGACATCTACACACAAGGAAAAAAACAAGGATAACAAAAGAGCACAAATACAAAGGTACATTAAAAAAGCAAACCAATACATACTGAAAGCAACTTCAGGATGATATTCACCAGCATGAAGAAGAAATGGTACAAAGCCAGAAAGAGAAAAAACAACTCTAGTAACCAGCATGAGAAAAGACAATTTGTTAGTAGTGTCCCCAAACATGAACTGGTGACAACAGGTTTGCATGGGGGAAGCAAGGTGGAAAAAGTGAACATTTGCTATTACAGAAATGCATTGCTCTATGAATCGTCAACTAGCAACCAAACAGTATTTTCTGTTCTGCCAATAAAAGTTAAAGGCAGTATGTAGTAATTGATATTTTGATTTATTGTGCCTCAGGCAGGTAAATGAGTATTGTTCAGAGGGGGAAAAAGGTGTTTTCCCCAGCTTTGTTATTCTACAGCATCAATGAGTATATTTCACAGATGATGTCAGGGAAAGCATTTAAGACGAGATGAGCTGATTTGGTATTTCTGCCTCTCAATCACCATTCACAGCAGTTCAGACACATGAAATACAATGTGAGAATAACTGCAAAGGATTAGAAATACAAGGCAGCCCAGCCAGACAATTCTCCCATAGTCCCTGCAGAGAGGGTGGCAATCGACTGATTCTTCAAACTTTCATCCTGTTAGCTCTCCTGTAGAAAAAACTAATAACTAGTCTTCCACAGCACTTTAAATGGGGTATTTGCCAACAGAGTTAACACATTTGTCAAACTATGTGGGTGACAGAAAAAAAAAAAGAAACAACTTAAGGTCACACATTCAGAAAAAAAAAATTTAATTGTCCCATCAAATAATAATAACTACTCAAATTTCAAAGGCAAGTATAGGTAAAATAGGCAGTGAAAACAAAACAAAATAAAAGCAGGCAAAAAAGAGTGATAAATTTTTCATCACAGTAGACCAGGTTTGCAGACTGTCCACACACCCTCACTTCCTTACACAGCTGTTTATCAATATGTGGTTTCCCCAGCACATCGCCAGCTTCTGGCCAAGCCACACTGATCAGTGCTGAGCTGGTAGGCCAAAAGAATTTAAGATTAAAACAAAACTCATGGGTTGACATTTCTGAAGCAGTGCTGGTAACTAGGAGGCTTTGCTTCTCTCATCACCCTTCAGTACTTCTTCAGCCACGGCTGATTCAATTGCCTGTGGCAAGCAACTTTCCTACTGCAGGCAAAACCAACTTCCTCCTCAAACAGCCTGTTCTCACAGGGGTAGAAAGATTTTTTTTGTGAATAATCTTGTCTCAACATGTACAGAGGCTTGTAGGCTACCATATTATGGGCTTTGACAGGATTTACCAGAACTCTCTATACTCACTTGACTAAAAATAAAAACTATACACAGCTTAGAGCATGATTACAAGGTGTTACGAGGAAAAATAAGGCAATAAATTTGATTTTAAATGGTTTTCTGTAACACCACAAAAAGAACTGTAATTTGTGAAGGAACCAATGAAGGTAGAATTGTAATATGTGTTTCTAGAAAGATCTTTAGCAGAATTTTGACCAGATGAACTAGTTTTATAGCTACGCTTTTTCTCTGAAATGTGTCTAGAGTTTCTGAAAACAATGGTTTTGGATGCATTCTTCTTGCTAACTTAGCAGTACAGAAAGCAACTTATGAAGCATGTTCAGAGGTCAAGAGACAATTTTTCTTTCCCAAAACATGCTTAGCCAATAAATAAGCAGATACATATCACCAGCTCAAAAGTAAGGAAATATAGGGCTTGAGAAAGAAGAAAGACAAACATTGGGAATAAAACTGCAATCCAGAGAATGAAGTCTATCCCCAGAACCAGCATTTCCTGACAGTGTTATGTAGTGAACATGTATTATTATAAACCTCTCCTTTACAGAAAAAGTCCAAGAAAGAGGAAAGAATGAATGCACAAAATTCAGATGAAAAAAATTACTCATTATGACTGCTCCTACTCTGAAATTTCGCTAGAAGTCAATGGTTTTGATCTACTCACAATTTAGTAGCTGGATGGGAGAGAAGGAATGGAAGGAAAATAGGTCATCAAGTATTCAGGAAGTAAACTCAGTTCGGAATTCTAAATGGCCAGATCAATTACTTCTAATACCTATCACCTATGAAAGCAAGACTTGCATTATCAGCTTTGATGTACTAAGCCTTTCATGCATTAGAGAATCTTGTTCAGCCTAGGAGTGCTCCTTCTCCCTTAGTCTTGGATTTCATTGTGGCCACTTGATTACTAGAGTAAATTTTAAAATGTTGAGAAAGAAAAACACAGGAAGAACACCTTTTTTTTTCGCTAGTTAATTGTAGCACTTTGCTGTCCCTTCCTTCCCCAGGAACTTTAACTCTGATTCATCTCCCAGATACAGAACCTGCCTTTGGCACACACTTGCTGAGTACAACTGGGTGGGTACATATGTGCATAGAACTGATTAGTATAAACAACAGTTACCAGGCTCATCTAATCACTGACTTAATACATATATACTCATATATAAAATATATATCCACATACACCACTTTCCCCTGGCAGAAGACAGTCACAAGTGACTTTCTCTCACAACCTCAATCTTATTCTATGGACAAACAAATTCAATCTGGCGGTTTGCGATTTGGCTTGGTTGGGGTAGGAAAACAAAAGAAAGAGGATTTGGCTTAGTTAACCATCGTCTTCTCTTTTGTTGGGACTAGAAACAAGGAGTGAAGAGGCAGAAGAAAAGAAAAGGTGAAATATGTTTGACGGGACTCACAAAAAAGTGGCAACTACAAAAAAGTGATAGTCTCATTAAACCAGGGACAGACAAAAATTGCTTTACAAAAGAACAAAATGTAATGCATTGATGCATCAACATCTCTCTGAAAGACGGAAAGCACATTACTAAATGTTCACAAATGTCTATTGAAACTATGTTACTAAATACATACTAGCTCTACTCTGTAGAGCTAACTCCATCTTCATCAGGATATGCTACCCCACCTCAAAAAATAACCACTCTTCAGTTCCACAGCTCCATTTGATTATTCCCCCTTCCCTATCAAAAATCTACCAGCAACCAAAGTAAGGTAGGGTATAATAGTAGGTTATCAACCAACTCTGAACAATTAAAGGGTATTTCTATCACACATTCATCTTGTAGACTACGGGAAAAAAAAAAAAAAAAAAAAAGGCAGCCATATCATTAAAGTATTTGATTCAGTAAACCCTGGGCTAAATTACATTGGATTTGTCATTAAAAGAGAGTTAGAGGAATTGATGGACTCTGGTGAATTATGATAGTTCTTGTTTTTTTTTAAAGCTTGATTTTCTTTTTTAATTAATCTTATCTATAACAATACAGCAGAGCTAATTTTATTTAGCAAAAAGAAAAAAGGAAGAAGAAAGGACAACACAGGAGTGAAACACTGCCTGCATTCAAAATACTTTAATTAGAATAACACAGTCCATTAAGTATGGTGGTTCAAGATACCATATAGTACATTTTAATCTGATATTAAAGCAAGAACATAAGAAGCCATGTATACTGTAACCCATTTCCTTACTGATATTACAATGCAGCTGAAGATATTTGATATATGAATTCCATCTCATTCCCTTACTGGATAATATGTTCCACATTAAAAAGGAAGCAAACTGCATTCCTCAATATTTGCTCAGCAATATGCCAAATGAACTGGCAGAAAGAACAAATTACTTTGCTCTTAACCAGGGTGGATACTATTCTTAGGCTATCTGAAAGACTGCTGGTGCAAAAGCACTACGAGGAGTTCACAAGCAGAAAGAGGCAGGGAGCTGAAACCACACAGCACCACAGGTTCTCATTGATAACTGATGATGGGCAGGGCATGCTGTAGCTAACAGCTCCAGTTACATAACACAGGTAAGGAAGCTCAGTCCAGCTCACAATGGAGAGCCATCCATATGCTGCCACACCAGTCAGAACTGAAGCAAAACAGCAAGAGATCAAGGAACACCCCATATCTATATCCTATCTTGGCAGACAGAAAATTAATTCAGGAGATAAGACAGACTTTTATCCCATAGAATATGAGTCACATAATCACACAATGGGTAAGGTTGGATAGGGCAGCAGTGGGTCATCTGGTCCAACCTTGCTGTTAAGCAGGGTCATCCCAGAGCACATGGCACACGATTGTGTCCAGATGGTTCTTGAGTATCTCCAGTCAGGAAGGCTCCACAGCCTCTCTGGCCAGCCTGTTCCTGTGTGCAATCACCCACACAGAAAAAAGCTCCTCCTTATATTCCAGTAAAGAAGTTCATATTCAGGTGCAACTTTTGTGTATCTGTTTCTGCCCATTGTCTCTTGTCTTACTATTTTGCACCACTAAGAAGAGCATCCCCTTGACATCCTCCCTTCAGATACTTATTCACATTGATAAGGTTCCTCCCCAATGATCTCTTCTCCAGACCAGCTGTCACACCTCCAAAAGTGTCTCCCTTCAGTTTTAAGACAGGTGCTTGTACTCTCATTCCCAAAGCTGATGTTGGGCCACCATGCAGCACAGAGAACAGAAATTAGACATAAAAGAAGGCTCCTTCATACAGCTCTCAGCAATCCCAAATTATCAAAGTAGGTTTTCTGAACTCTCAAAACTCATGACCAGTTCTATTACCCTACATAGAATAATTAACTGGGAAATATATACAGAATTGTCAAATTAGAGGAAGGATGATTATGTGCATTTCATGACATCTAGAAAGAAAAACAACTCCTAGAAAGAATTTTTTTTTGTATTATGTCATAGTTAAAAGCACTATTTCTTGACCAGGAAAAGACAAGTCGTCCTTGTTCTGCAGCTAAATTCCTAAATATGACAAAAGTCTCTGTATGTACGCAATTAATGCAAAATCCTGAGTTACTAAAAATAGTAATTAGCAAGAGTAGTATTTAATTTTAGGTATCAAGTCGATTTTGTCCATCAGTCTGTTCACTACTCAGCGTTAAATCCACAACCATTTTATTTCTGCGTTTGGTGCACATCAGTAATCTCTCATACATTTCATTAATAATAATAATTAATAAGTAGTTATTTTTAGAACAGTTCCTACACTTAGTAACTTAGATCAGTGAGAACTCTAAATGCTCAGTATCTTCTGCAATTGATAGCCACAAGCTGCAACTTGGAAGCTAATTAGGAAAATTTAATCAAGAGGAGGGCAATGCAGCAGTAGAGCAGGTCACACAGACAGGTTGTGAGATCTCAACCCTGGAGGCTTCTGAGACTCCTGCTTGAACCTAGACTGAGATCAACACTACATCAAGTCTGCTTTGGCTTCGGCCAGTGGGAAGTCACACTTAGAGGGATCCAGATGTTTCTTCAAAATATAATTTCTCTGATGATTCCGTGTTGGGGTAGGGAATTTCCAGTGGGTAGAAAATTTTTATTCCAGATTCTCTTTGGCTTTCTGCTTACAAGATGTCTCTATTCAGGCTCCAGAGTTTAAGTACCTAACACTTAATAAAAGCAAAAAAAATCTTCCAGAAACAATCTTATTTTTACTACCATGTTGCCACGTTAACTTGTCTGGGAATTCACTAAACACAATTACCTATAGCAGGCATACTTCAGATACTCCAAAACATTTAGTATTGGATTTGACCTTACGTATATGGAAACCCTTACGTATATGGAAGTATTAAAATCATAAAAGCCAAATAGTATTAAATAATTTTTGTGTCCTATCACTATCCTTCTGGGAAGTAATGTAGAACCGGGGGGGGGGAAGTGTGTTTGTTTGTTTGCTTTGGATTTGTTTGTTTGTTTACAGAAGTAAAAGTAAAAAAACCAATTTTTTAGACCAACCATTTCAAGAACTGAGCTTTTAAGTACTCACTTGGAAATGTAGTGCCTTAATCCAAAACTTTAAGTATTCTACTCATTCAATAGCCCAAAATTAAGAGAGAATAAGCATAAACACCTACCATGCACCTGCCAGTCGTCAAAAGCTTGTCTTTCACGTACAAGACACGAGAAGGCTAACTTAAGTCAGCCTTCATTATAAGGTCATTCTCGCCACAAACATGCACGTTGATTGTTTCTATGTATAGAGAGCACACCCAATTCATGAAACAAAACAGTTTTCTCGTTCACCTGTGTTTTATGGCTTAATTTGCTGGGGTTGGGTACAGACGGTCGGAACGCGACTGGCAGGAGGCACCTCCGGAAGGTTTAGTTTCACCCATCAGGCACCGCCGAGGAGCAGGAATATATCCTCCACCGCAGAACGGCCCCGGCGCGCCCGCTCCCTGCGCTCCTGTGCCCTTCGCACGGCGACTTCGAGCGCAACTCTAAAAACTTAAACGACTTCACCCCCGGTGACTGACGGCTTTCTAGATAGTGTTTGTGTTTTGGGCAAAGCTCGCTCTCTCCCAGCCCTGCGGCAGCCGCTCCGGCAGCGCCGGGCCGGTGCCGCGGCCCCGCTCAACCTGTTGCGGGCCGGA
>WEIU01000669.1:38489-148146 GCA_013389925.1 Aegithalos caudatus | reverse complement strand
GCTGCGGTGCACCCTTCCCCGCGTCCCGGCCAGCGTGGGAAGCGCGCCCGCCGCTCGCCAGCCGGCCCGGACACACGGCCGGACTCCCTGCTGGAAGGGCAGATTGGCGGCTGTGCTCTTCGCCGGCCCCGAGCCTCGCTGGCATCCTCTGCCAAGTGTTGGTGGGGGAATGACAGGCATCGCAAATGGTCCCAGAAAAGAAAGCCGCCGAAGCCGTGCATTTCTGAGGCGGCGAGTGAGCAGATGCTGAAGTGTACCTTGCTCTCGCAGGTTACTTCTGTTAAGAACTTGCAGTCACAAATAGGGAGTTCACATCTCTGAAATCGTTTTTCTAGACTATCTGATAATCCAGATAGGTGCAATCTCCGTGGTTGTCAAAGTTAAGGCTGTGAGAACCGTACAAAGCCTACCACTAGCAATCACTAAAATTAAACAAAAAAGGCTTCACCGTGTGAGAGCCAAATTTCTGGAGTTTTATCAGGGCCTCCTGGGAAGGCAGCCCGGGGAAGGGAAGGGACATCAGATTTCATGTGGATCAAGAGGTCCTTCTCTCCCTCCCTACATACCCGCAGGTGATGGTGCTGGTACCAGGGAGAACAAGGGAACTACTGAATAAGGAAGAATCAGGGGCTAGGAGGACAAAGGCTGGAGGGATGGACTGGCGCCCGGAAGGCCATGACTTTCTATGCAGCTCAAAGACAATGGCAGCTGAGGCTGTGTCCACAGTGCTCCAGGCGCTGCTCATTGGCAGTGGCAAGTTTTCAAAACCCTGTATGAAAACTCAACCAACTCATGCAGACAGCCCGATTCTCACTGTATGAGCTGAGCTGGGTTTAGAGTGGTAAAGGACTCTAGTCCGTTATCAATATTTTGAAGTGCCCGGTACTGCAAATTTAGGAAAGGACCTTTAAAGCTGTCAGTTACCCCCCTAGTGAACCAGCTCTCGGAAGGTGGAATTCCTCCTGCTGTGGGCAGCAACTATTAGCTAGATGGCAGCATTAGGCATTAAGAGTCTGAGTTCTGCCTCTTG
This sequence comes from Aegithalos caudatus, assembly GCA_013389925.1. Classification (NCBI taxonomy): domain Eukaryota; kingdom Metazoa; phylum Chordata; class Aves; order Passeriformes; family Aegithalidae; genus Aegithalos; species Aegithalos caudatus. Next base: position 147,116 of record WEIU01000669.1, on the reverse strand, counting down.
ATCTGTACCAGGGGAATGAGGGGAACGCTGAGGGAGAGTCGTGCTAACAAGCACACTGGCTTTCTTCACACTTTGGGTGCAAAGTGTGGCAGTCGTACGGAAATAGGTGGGCTATTTTTATGAGTGGCTTGTGTCCTTAAGAGTAACCAACAATAGTAGGCAAAATCTGTGAAATGCAGAAAGGTAGCCGGGGAAAAACATAAATGAAATGTCAACTTATTGAACATCTCTGGTAACAGTTCCTCGGTGGAGTAATTGCTAAAGCCAGTTGGTCTACCATCATCAATCATGTGCCAGTGCTTCTGTCTCCATGGCAAGTAGTGCTAGTCCTGTAGTAGATAAGGGGTAGTTCCATAAAAAATATGGTTATTGTAAATGACATTTTCACTAAGAGAAATACAATTTCCACTCAGATTTGTGGATGCCTTTTGTAAAAACTTGTTATTATTCTAATACCAAAAAAGATAAAGTAACACTACAATAATCTTGCCACAAAAGATATGCAAAGCACAAATTGGGATATGAATTCTATAAAACTTTGAAGCAGTCAGGTCCCAAACAATTTTAAATGTAATGGCTCAATTCTGCAGTGTCACCTCTGAACTACTGCTGCATAAAGGGCAGGATGATCATGTTCTCATACATTAGATTCTCATACATTAGATTAGATTACATGACTCTTCTTTTTAGAAAAGATTATGGCTGCTCCACTAGCTGCCTGAACCTTTACGGAGAGGAGATGTCTCTCTTACTTTTTTTTTCACACTTTATAGTAACAATCAGAATTGTTAAGATGGACAGGAGCTTTCTGAGCCCGTCTAGTCCAACTGGTGGAGTAGCATCACCTTGAGCAGATTGCCCAAGGCTGAGTCCAGTCAGGTTTTGAACATCTGCAAAGACGGAAGCTCCATAATCTCCCTGGGCAATTCGCGCCCAAGTTTGACCACTCTCACAGGAAAAAAAAAAACAAAAAACAAACAAACAAAAAAAACCAAAAAACCCCTTTTGTTGTATTGTCTAAACAGAATTAATTTCCTGTATTTTATTTTGTGCCCATTACTTATTTGTAGTAGCCCTTAGGCCGACCCCAGGCAGCACAGCTCCCCCATGGAAAGGAGAGTGATGGGCAATGCCTCTCATTCACAGAGAATCCTGCAGCACACAGGCTATTACAGTGTAGCCAACCTCACCCAACAGAGCCTCCTGGAGAAAGAACCTTTCAGTTAGGGCGAGTAAAGTGATCACCCCAAGAGCCTTTGCTCTCCTCACGCAGATTGTTCTTCCCTGGTTTGTTGCTATATGTGTCAGTTATGTTGTGTCAAATTGTTATTGGTTCCAGTTCTTAGCCCTGCCCTCTGATTTGGGAATAAAAGCTGAGCTCTCTCGAGCCTCTGGGTTCTTTTTCTTCTTTTTCAACCCTGGCTATTTGGACCTTGGAGCTCTCCAGTAAAGAGGATTGAGGAGAAGAAGAACCTGCCTCGTGTGATCCTTCCCTGCGTCGTCTGACCTTCCCTCGAAGCGAAGCTGTCTTGTCAGCTTCTCACAAGGACCTAAATCACTGTCCCTTTAGCTGGGAGCTGAAATCACTCTCCCCCCCTCCAGAGAGTGCCTGTGCACCTGCAGTGCCAGGGGCCTTTTTAAAGGTGCTTCTTCCAGGGACAGTTGCAGCACCTCAAAGACCCAAAGGCTGCCAGCAACACTACTTATCCTTCCCAGGGCATCACTGAGAAGTGTCTGGCTCTGTGTTCTTTATTCCCCTCCATCAGGTATTCATAAATTGATAAGATTCCCCTGAGCCTCCTCTTTTCCAGCTTGAACTATCTCATCTTTCTCAGCCTCTCCACACAGCTTACATGCTACATCATTAATCACCTTCCTGACCTTTTTCTTCCTTCTGCATGTCCACGCTCCCCTTGTATCATGTAGTCCAGCACTGTGGATGTGGCCTCTCCAGTGCTGAGGAGAGGAGAAAGATCATACCCTTGATCTGCTGGTGGCACTCATTCTAATGCAGCCCAGCATGCTGCTGGCCTTCCTTGCTGCAGGAGTGCATTGCTGGCTCATGTTCAGCATGGTGTTCACCAAAATTTAAATCTTTCTGAAAAGCTGCTTTCAGAAGCCAGCCCCCAGCCTGCACTGATGCATGGAGGTTTTCATCCTTTAGGTGCAGGAGTTCACAATTCTCTTTGTTGGGTTTCTTGAGATTCCTGTTTGCCATTTTCTCCAGCTTGTTGAGTCACACAACCTGAACAGTCACACAGTCATGGTGTATCAACTACTCCCAAATTCATGGTGTCTGCAAACTGTTGGGGGGGGGGGGGGGAGCATGCTCTGTCCCATTGTCCAGGTCATTAACAGAGATGTTAAATGGCATCAATCACGCTATCAATCCCTGGGTACAGCACTACTGATGGGCTTTCAGGTGATTTTTTTGGGTAAGTGATCACCTGCCTAAGCCTTTAGGCCAGGCAGCTTAGTGTTCCCACCTAGCCAGCCTGCACTTCATCACTTTGTCTATGAGTGCTATGGAGAGAGGCAGTGTTGAAAGCCTGGTTGAAGTCAAGATAAACCATGTCCACTGCTCTCTGCTCATCCACCAAGTGAGTTGCTCAGTCATGGAAGCCTATCAGGTTGCTCAAGCATAATTTCTCCCCCATAGACCCATGATGGCTGTCCCATTAGTAGGAAACTGAATGTGTTTGTTTGGAAACAGTTTCCAGAGTAAATTTGCTCCATCATTTTCCCAGGAATCAAAGTGAGACTGACTGGTTTGTAGTTCTTTTATTCTTCAGTCTTTTCTTCTAGCCTTTACTGAAAATGGGAGTGCTATTGACTTTCTTCCACTACTTAAAACATCAATGTCTTACCTAGAGCTGCATGCAAAAGACCTCTAGCAAGTCAGCAAAAGTCTCATGCATTGCTTTCAGGCTTCAGCTTTTTTCCCCCTTATCTCCTTATTTAAGGAAAAAGATTAAATTTAGAAACAATTTAGATTTTGTTTTCCATCAGACCAGGCTCAAAATAGAATGTTCTCAGCTTGGAATTGGGTACATTGGTAAAATGAATTGACAATATCTATCAGCATATCTAACAGCTTAGGATGAACACTCTTACCTTCTGCAGCTACTTGGATCACAATCCTTTATTTGTTCTTGTATATTTCCATTATGTAAAGCTTCTCTTGTCTAACATTTGCATTTTTGCTTCTAATCTCATGTTAATTCTTGGTGCTACTTTTCATCTGGTGCATTTAAATATAGAGTATATTTTTCAAATATATATATATATGTTTCTGCAGAGCACAAAAGCTACCTTTCAGGAGCCCTTTTTCTATTTCACTCATAATGCTACCATCAAACAACGGTGGTATCAGTCTTATAGGAATCAGTCAGAACTGGTCCCTGAATTCCTCAGATGCTTGTGTTCAAATGCTCAGCCAGCTAGGTGCACAAATGTCAATGTCAATGCATAATATTTATATTCAAATACTTATAAGCTTAAATAAAATCCAACCACAACAATGAATAGTCAATCATTAGTTGCCATAAGAAAAAATTAACGAAAACCATTTTATTTATATTTACTCTTCAATTTTTCCAACCTCAGCACAGATTTACATGCAATTGCTCTCATTCAACTGCATTTTTTTTCTGCCTAGATATTATATTCTGCCTTATTTAGTTTGTAGAATACATTAGTCTAAACAAAATGGTGTTAAGAACTGGATTGTTCTTTTTTTTATACGGCAATGAAATGAGGATATTATTGTTAAGGTTTGCTATTCAGGGGATAAAAGAAGCAATAAAATAGCTAGTGGTGAAAAAATCAGTTTTGAACTGACTTAAGATTTTTTCCCAAGATATGCAAATTATAGCTATGTTTTCAAATCCTTCATTTGAGAAAATATGTGGCTAAAATTAAGACATAGAAGAATGTATTTATGCTCAGTAAAGATTTCCTAGTAGAGAATCAGTGCCTTGTAATTCACCTCTGTCCTAGGTCACAATGTAAAATGTGCCCAAAGCATGTATTCTATCACCACCCTAATGAGCTGTTGAAACTAGGTGGGGCAGTGTTTTCCCTTGCCCCCTCCCTCTGGGCTATCTTCTGTTAATGGGCCATCAATGCCTTGCCACATGACTCACAGGTAACTCCCTCTGGGAGCTCTCTCTGTTTAATGGGCAATCAAGGACCCACTGCATGAGTCATAGAATGATATCAGCCCATTGTGAGATGCTCCACCCAGGGGGAGGAGCCAAGCATTCCCACCTGGATGTAATCTGGGACAGGAGAGGGTGGCTCCTACTTGCTGGACTCCTGGAGGACCAGAGCTACCAGACCTTTCTACAGGATCACTGCTTCAACAAGACCACTTCATCTGGACTGTTACCACCACCCTAACTAACAGGGTGTCAGGTTGTATAATTTTCATTTATTTTATTTCACTTTTATTCCTCCTATTAAGTTGTATTTTCTGACTTGGAGTCTCTCACTGGTTTTGCTTTCAGACCAAAACAACCTGTAACTGTCTTTTGCTCATAAAATTCATTATTATTTTGAGGCTCTGTAATGACTTTTGGCTTCATGAATAGCATTGTCATTTTAGACACTTCTTGTACCATTTTTCTCTAATGTTTTGCACTACCAAACCATGTGATTAAACATGAATCTCACCTTATGTTAATTGTAAGCAGGTCATAGCCAAAGCCAGACGTGACAGTGATGTTTCTGGCGTGCTTTGTAATTGTTTTTTTATGAGAATACACCACAGTAGGCAGTGCTTAGTGGTGGTTGAAGTACTTCTTCACCCTTTCCCTTACCCACTGTGACCTCTTTTGTTTGTATACCATAAACTCATGGAGAAAAACTGAAAAGTATGACAGAAAACTTGTTCAAAAGTACAAAACCTAACTGTAAAGTAGAAAAGCATATTTTTATGATATTTAGGGGATCTCTTTTTTAATAAGACGGTTAAGTTGAGCATGTATTGTTTTTGTGTTCTTGCTTATCACTTCTGAAAGCATTTGTTGACACTGTTGTACATTTTTATGTATGAGCTTTTGCCTAGGCAAAACCACCTGATAATGCTCTAGGGCCTATGGTATTGTTAGTGTGGATTTACAATCTGCTTGGAAGAATACAAGTTTGAAATTTCTAAAGGGCCTACATTTTTTTCAGATCTGTGTACAGTAGGTCTTCAGAAAAATAAACTTATCAGTATTTGTGTACTACTACCACTGTGGTGCTTACCTCTATGGTATGAGAAGGTTGAGTATAGCTGATACATTTTCCAGCCCTCCAGCTTTTCCATAAAAGATTAATTTAATCCTTTGTGAAGAGTTTGTGGGAGGTGGCTAAAATTTCTGCTGCTTTCATTTCTGGAATATAATATAAATTCATTCCATTTCATGAACGCATTTCTCCCAGAGGCATGTCAGATGAAACCTCTCTATTAATTTCAGGTGTTCAGTGGAGATTCAAGTATTTAGATGGGAATTTGTAGAAAGAAATCACTAGTCATTGTGGTGTTGACCATGCATAAAGTGGATGGTAGTAATAACTGACTTGCAATGAACAGAGCTCTTCAGATAGTGTTGACAAAATAGAGCTTTCCTTGAAAATCTTGCCAGGCTTTTGTAACTGATTTACTTTGTAGTGGGTCTCACTATGCAGGTTGTGGGACTCTGCATAAATATTCAGACAGCTTCTTTCTGTCTTTCTCTCTGCCTGAGAAGATGGGATTTATTTCTTTGGTCCTCTCAAGCAGACAAGCAAGTTTCAGAGCATTCACATGCTCAGAAGATGGAGAGGTTACACTTTTGCAGCCACCATCACACATTGTTACTCTGCTTCAAAGTCTTTCTTGTTCATCGCAACTTGCATTTGCAGACAATGTGTAATATATTCTTTTACTTAAACACCTTTTCTCCACTGATGTATACTAGCATTGCAGAGTTTGGGACAGCATTCCTCCCAAACTATTCCATTTGATCTGACTCCCTCTGAGTATCATTAAACAAAATGGCTTTTATGTTCTGATATTTCTTTTTGGCATGTCAGAACTTGATGCTGGTGTTCATGAGTTATATAAGTCTCAGACAAGAGCATAGAGAGGATCAAAGAGCATCCACATGCTTGATTACAAACCAGCTTTCCTAGCCCTTAAGAGAAATTCCCATTGTCTCCTCAGTTCACAGGATCATGAAATCACAGTATATGCTGAGTTGGAAGGGACCCACAAGGATCACCCAGCTCCTGGACTTGCACAGCACCACCCCCAAGAGTCAGACTATGTGCCTGAGAGCATTGTCCAAAGGCTTCCTGAGCTCTGGCAGGCTTGGTGCTGTGTCCACTGCCCTGGGAAACCCATTCCAGTGTCCAACCATCCTCCATGTGAAGACCTTTTGTATTATGTGTCCCAAAACTCCACAGCTGAGTCCTCAGGGACAGCTGACCAGAGTAAGTGATGGCAGGAACTGATACATTTGAAGAGAAAAACCTAGGTTACTCCAAGTATTTCCACACTTAGGTCCCAGTTTTGTAGCTCATGTTTAGTTCGTGGATATCTATGTAAATGTAGAGAAATATATGAGAAAGTGCTAATCGTAGGTCCTGCTCTGACATTTGGGTGGCACTGCATTACTCACAAGTTGTGCAGCAGCTATGTAAAGAGTAGGTTATCAATAAGAGGACATGTTAAAATTTGTCACATCATGATTTAGGACTAAAAGCTATTCTATAAAATGGAGATTTTTGAATTAATTTGTTTCAGGGTAGCCTTTTGTCTGAAAGGTAGTGTCCTCTACACCTTAAACTCAAATACTTAAGGCAATTTGATTTTTGCATATGAGATTGAAAAATTACACAAATATCTCTTTTAAAATCCTAAAGAAATATCCAAATTCATTTTTTAAAGGAATACTTCTATCCACAAGAAACCTCTCTGCCTCACAACCTGCCCTTATTGGCAAGGATGTTAGGACCATGTACACCAGAGAGTCTATTGTCCCATTAGCTGAATAATGCCAGTGAAAAATCTTAAAATTAGTCTTCTTATAGGTTAGTGAACTTCTAAATTGGCAACGTCAAGGAAGGTACAGAGCCATTATGGTGTAGCCAAAACACATTAATTCCTTTCATGTGGCTGTTATCATTAACACATAGGTATCATTACCAGGGACTGTTACTTTCTAAAATACCTGGTTTCTTAGCAAGCCCAGATGACAGCACTGTTGTGAGTGGTGTGGAGTCTTTCCAGCAACGCAATGCAATGTAGTATCCTTTATAGGACATGCTGCACATGTGATCCACACATCACTAGGTGCAGCTAGAGAGTTCCATGGAGTCCTGTTCCATGCAATCCTCTGGAATCTCCAGAGGAATGTGCTTGCTTAAGCCCCATTCAGTTCTAAAAACAATAATAGAAAGTAGACTTAGAAAGGAACTTAAGAAGTTATTTGGATTGTATTTATGCTCCAAAATAAGATCTGCTACACCTAAGTAATTTGTGACTGCTGCTTGTCTAGCCTTTCCTTAGTACCTCCTAGTATTTAATCTTCCTAGGCAAATAGTTCCAACATGGAACTTTTTCAATTCAGAAAGCTTGTCTTAATGTTACCCCAAGTCTCCCATTCTTGAAACTTGTTCCATGCAGGCCTAGCCTGTTTTATTGATTTTCAAAAGATCCCAATCTATGTCCTTCCCCAACCTGCACTGTATTTACTCAACTCCTGAGCATGCAGAAGGACAAAAAAACCTTTGGCTCCACTCCCTTTCCTGTTGGAGCTGCTCTGCTCAGTCAAGACAAGGGTGGACCTTAAGAACTCTCCCTGTGTAAGAGGGAAAGACCCTGAGAGGGATCTGTCTAATCTGAAAAAATACAACACAGTGTCCATCTTTTTATGCTGAAGGGAACAGGCACTTTCAAAGGGGTCGTGACCTAGTTCTCCACTCGATACCTGGGCAAGGAGGAAGCACAGGGTGGATTTTCAGGGAGGCAAGTCATCCAAGCCCCATCCTCCTTCCAGGAAGCACTGCAGGGCATGATCCTGATGAGAATATGTGGCACTTTTTCAGCCTGAGCACAGGAAACCAAGTACTGCATTTTTCTTCTCCCTTCAGCATTGCCTTGGACCTTGGTTCTAGTCCTGCAAAGAGGATAACAAAAACAAGAGAGGGCAATGACTGAGAGATACTGTGAGCAAGAGCAAGAGTTTTCAGCCTCTTGCCAGTAATGAGCTCAGAGCCACTAAAATCTTTACCATTTCCATGTGCAATTTAAACATATTAGTCTCACCTGTCTGCAGAAAACATGGAAAACCATTTATTCTTTCCCTATTTATAAAAGGGGTTTTTTTTTTGTAATAAAAAGGAAATATCTTCCACCTGCTCATCTTTCTGTGGGCTACATGACCCCTTAGTCTTCCTGCACAGGCAATGGATACACTCCAAGTACACTTTTCCCAATCTGGCACTGTCAGAAGTAAGCCAGTTTTACCACATCATGCTGAACAGATAGAATTTATGAGTGTATATATAATTGTCCCTTTACTATTTCCAATGGCAGAGCTGCCTCATTTTCCTAACATGGTCAACACTGAGCACTATGAACACTAACACTATCCTAACACTGAGCAGCCACCCATGTCATTCTGTTAGAAATGTGTTCCTGCTCTAGTCCCAGCAGGGTTCGGTGCAGTGATATTGCCAGTGAGAACAGCTCTGTGGTCATGAAAAGAGTAGGGGTGGGGAGAGGGATAACAGGAATGCAGAAGGAGCTCAGCCTTTCTAATTCTTCCTACTCTCACTATGCAAGTCTGCAGTTATGCGTATCATCTACTTAAAAATATTTTGAGTATTATTATCCTGTTAATTTTGTTTCCTGGGCGACCTCAGGTGTGGGCCCAATTTTTCTGAGCCTGAGAATTGCTAGCTCTCCCCAAAGGAAACTTTTCAATTGTTTTCCTTGTTCCCAAACAACTTTGTATAAACAGTATTTTCTTTACCATAACAGCCTCTCTCCCAGGTGTTGTTTGCTAATTCTGTTACTTAACCAATGGAGAGGTGTCAATCCTACGGATCAATAATGTGCCTTTTTAGCGCAGCATGTTATAAAAAGGCTGGATGAATTGTAAATAAAGCCTTCTGATTCTCTTCTGCCTGCTGACTGGAGTCAAGCATCTTTATTTTGTGTCCTACTGTGACACTCAGGTGCCTGGCAGTGTACATAATTAATGAAAATTATCCAAAAATGCAGTTTGTTTGGTCTCTTACCAGGAACTGGACCTATAACTGAATATCATGATGGGTGGTGACTGCCTGCATTGTTTGGGAGAATTATTTCTTGCTTGTTCTGAACTCTGGAATTCAGTCTCACTCTAGTCACTTAAAATGAATTTTTCTTCCTTTAAGGTGGGTGTTGGAGTTCAGGTGGACTGACAATGTCCTTTTGGTATCTTTTGTTCTGTTTGTTATGGAAATTACCTGTCATTTAACATGGCCCTAGTCTGCGCTTACCTGACTGACGAGTGAAGAACCATCCTTCTAGAAAAGTAAGTAGATTAACTTTAAACAACCATGCCCTAATGCTTAGAACAACAGTCAGAGTCAATGTTTGTTTTGTCAGATTGTGGACAATGAAATAAATGGTACAGAGGGTCATTAACTCAGTGATACATGTAAAGAAAATATTTCTAGATGGCAAAGCAAGACTAACTGTTTAATCAAACCATTCTAAAAGGATTATGAGACTGTATGGAAATTGCTTCAAGAGTTTGAAATTAAATCAAGGGAACCTTGTGATTCTGACCACATCTTTCCACTTCATGTTAGGAAACGATCATGATTCAAACCCTTATGGAGTGATAGATGTGGTCATTTTCTGTTTGGTGATGGAGAGAGTGTTTGAATGCATTGTCAGACCTTTCACGGCATATGGTCAAAACAAAAAGAATCTCTCTTCTCAGGGTTGAAATCTGCATTTTGAGTACTCAGACAGTCATAATCTGCTCAGATGCCTATGTATGAGTTTCAATTTGATATATCTCCCAGAAGAATTCCTTGCAAACAACTTACCTTATTGCACAGAAAAAATGTTGCAGAGAATAGAGGCAGCTGTACCAAGCATACCCAAGGGCTGTGCTCTGGAAAGGGCAAAAAGCTTGTCACTGTGATTATGCCTCTTTGAGAAGTCTTCTGACCATACCAGTTGTCCATGTTTTGAATGTAAATCTTGACAAGTTAGGACTTGATTCAAAGTGCACTGCTGACAGGAATAGCACCTTTTTTCTCTTTAGTGAACTTTTTGCCATTTGTTTTCCAAAGGCTCCAAACTCTGCCCTGCCTTTGAACTTCAAGGAAGTAGCTAGTTGGATATGCCAGAATATAGTAATTTTTAATCCTGGGATAAGAGAAGTCTTGTTAGTGTCTGGGTTTATCCTTCAAAAGACCTTCTTATAGCCTTTCTGAAGGGGAACATCGTTAGACCTAGCAAGCTGGAAACATTTCTTAATCACTACTTTTTTTAATTACTTCTGTGACTAGACTTGGATAAAATATTTTTTAAAGTTTATTTTGAGCCAGCACAATAATTTAAACCACATAATGGAAGTGACAGGGCACTTTTCTCTCTCTGTCACCGTTTGAAAATTTTCTGCCTTCTCATGCTGTCAGCCTCTTGGTCTTCTAACAGAATGCCTTGGGTTAGCTGAAGATGTGATTTCAATCTAGTCATTTTAATACAGTTTCTGTGCAATTTTAATACAGTTCGGTTCATTCCTCTCAGAGGTGACCTTTTTCCAGGAATTTTTTGGTTAAAACATGAAGTTGCATTGTTCATGTAATTTGCTACAATCTTAACAGCATCTGGATCTCTTTAAATTCATCACCTGCAGTTAGTATATTGAGAAATCAGCTTTTGTGTTCCCCTACACCCTTCCCAAAATCCCCTGTCCTTCTGCCTGTGGAGAGAAGTTGAAGTGGTTGTGTTCTAATGCCTTGTCATAGTTTAAAAGAGTGCAGTGTGGGTCTGTCTTTGCCCAGATCTGGTGACTTCAAAGGCAATATTATGATTTGGGTTCCTGGACTCTCAAGAACTTGAGCTTGGTACAGCTGCCTTTGGCTGTATGCATCTTTTTATAATGTCACATTGGCTCTTCAGCTTTTTATCATCTTCTGTTATCTGGTGACTCTGTCAGGGAGGCTGTCATAAAGTCATTAAAAAATCAAGACAGGTAAGACTTTGATTTGATTTGAATGAAGCCCTGACATGATTTTTCTGAAACTACCAAATTTCTGCCTAGCAGTAAGCTGAAAGGAGTGCTGGAAATGTTTGCCAGATAAGTAATTCTTGCTTTTGCTTGTAAAGTAGGAAAATATTTGTAGAATCATAGAATATGCTGAGTTGGAGGAGCCCCATCAGGATCAAGTCCAACTCCTGGCCCTGCACCGGGCACCCCACGAGCAATAATTATTATTTTTTCAACTTTTCATGTATCTAATAGATATTTTAAGTAAAGTGGGCATTTACTAAGTGCATTTTTTTAAAATTAATTCTGTGTTTTTTTAGTTCCATTTTTTTCACACACAAAAAAATATTTGAAGACAGTAGTGTCCTAGATGAAAACATGTGCTTCAATGCAAGTTTATTGAAACATATTTGTCTCCACAATAGATAAACAAGTAGAAGGTGACAATTTCTTCATACAGAATGTGTTTAAATATTTGTGCTAAGCTAACTCCAAAGGCAAACAACAAATACAAATATAATTTCTTTTTGCTGTCCTGCATCTTGCAATCAGTTCTTTGGAATACAGTCTTTGGGGAATGGTTGCTAAGTAATGGCATGAAATTAGTGTTAAAGGGAAAGTTAACAAAATGATTGGCAGAAATTGCACCAAACTTACCTGCCCCTCATTGCTACTGAGTTTTGCAACTGGATTTTTGATCTCCAGCAGGACCTGCCTGATCTTTTGATTACAAAGATAATACAGGTGAAGTTGTGATCATACTGTTTTAGTGTGAAGCCTCAACACTGTTATCAGGATACTGCACTAGCTGTCCCTTGGTTTCTAGAGGAGTGTAAGACATTTATTCTAAATCAGAAAACTGGGATAGGACAGTGTGGGAGAAGGCAGCAACATACTCTTAGTGACCCAAGACAAAGAAAACCTTTCTCCTTCATCCCTCAGTGGTGACATTTCAGGAAGGTTGCAAACATATGGTATAATGGGACTTTTGAAACCTATGCTTACTTGAGAAATGAAATTCCAGACATAAGTTATTCTAGAAATCAGTTAATGTTTCACAGCCCCTAGGATTTCACTGTCCAACAATACACTATATTGTTGCAAAGTACCTAGAATTTTAGACTGTATTTTAGATAACAGTCATGTAATTCAAAATGCATGTGTACAATACACACATCCATCTATCCATCAGTCCTACATACATTTTTTTCCACCATTCAGGAAGGTCTTTCATTTTACCTGCAAACTTAACACTAGTCAAGCAAGTTCTTACAAAACTTTTAAGACTGAGTTTGATGAAAACTAAAACCTGTATTTATGGTAAACATACTTACACAGGCTCCCAAAGAGGTGAGGTATTTTTGGTTATTATAAACTACACTTATTGTAGGTTGTTCTTTTTTAAGTGATAATATTTTTTTCTTATACTGAAATCTGAATTAGTCGAGAGAATCAGAGTTTGTGTAGTCAGTCACTGTTGATGAGTTGAAGCATTCAATGGTTCAATGCTTAATTGAATACTTTAAAACCAAAGCAATAAACTCAGCTAATAACTTTCTTGCTAAATGACAAATGACAAAAATACATTTAATTAGTTGATTTTTTTTTCAGTGCTGATGAAAGAAAAAAAAAGGTAAGGTCTGGCTTTTACCTTCACAAAAGGCTCTATTTGACATTTATGACTAAGAATGCATGAAATGACAGTGAACATTCCCACCTCCTTTAATGAAATGAGCTCTTAAATAGTGGGCTGTTAAATTGGAAAACAGAATGGCTGGTTCTCACTATTTGGATGTGATGACCATTGTTCCGTTGTTTTTGTTTTGTTTTTTTTTTCTGGTGTTTCTGGAATCATCTGAATAGGAATGAATTTAATCTTTCATGGGAAGAAAAATTACAGAGATAGTCAGTATTATTTAAAACTGAGGTAAGAAATCTTGAAAATTTGACCCTACTTCGTATGAATGGCCTTGAAACAAAGGATGAATAAAGTGCGATTTAAATGTTTGTGTTATGAATGTGTTTAAGAAATTAACAGCAAGTATTTTGATACCTCTTACATGAAATTTTAGTACTTGTTGAAATCTGTGGTACTACAATAGTGGGAACACTTGGCATCCTGAGCATAGACTTGGTAGTTAAAAGGAAGATTGATTTGCCAGAGTGTGTCAGAACACTATTCTTTCCCATTTCCAGAGCTCATTCTGGCTTTTCCTATATATATATATATATTCCTATATAAAATGTGCAGCGATGGATAGTTCTGCCCTGAAAACATTTTGTTTGCAAAGAAATATTTTTGCCAGCAGATAACCAGTTGCACTCATTAATCTATAAAGAAGTATCCATAAGATGGTGCTGTATCTTAAATCTGACCAGAGTAATTTGCATTGAAAAATAAAGATTATGCTGCAATTGTAGCTTAGAGCAGTTGTTGTAAGTTGTGTTGGTAACAATTTCTTTGGCAAACATATTGCAAATGTTAGTTTGCAGTCACTCCAATATGTTAATTTACATGTATTAAAATATTAGTCACAGCACTTTTGTTCAAGCCTGAAAAGTGTAAAACTAGCTGAAAGGTAGTATCAGTTATGCTCAGGTTATGAGCAATCAGTACATTGCTTTCATAGCTGAGTTTCACTCCCAGTTGCACCATCACTTTCCTTTAGCAGTAAAGTTTCACTTTTCTGCTTAAGGAAAGTGATGGTGCAAGAACTCCTTAGGCATTCCTTTACTGGGAAAAAAAACCCATAAAAACCAGTGCACGGGGGTGTCTACTTCAAGGCATAGGTTGGCTATTAAAGATAATGTACAAATGTGTCCAGCAAATGAAAAGACTGTGGGAGAAATTAATCTGAGACATTATAGCCACCCAAGAGCAGAGATTTCATGTGCAGCCAACACATAGTTTTGTGGGATTTTGGAGAGCAATCAGTAGCAGCATTATGCCACTGGAGCCTGGGCAGTGGATTGTAGCTCAGTAAGAGCCTTCCACCACATCTCGTGGCTGCAGTAGTGCAGAGCTAGGGCTGAGCTGCCAGGCCAGCCAAACTGCTGACAGGAGGAGGAAAAGAGGCTGTCAGAGAGGGAATAGGCTGTCACATCTCCCAAGATTCATCCAATTCCATTTGTGTTTCAGCTAGGACACTACTATACTTCAAAGACCTAACTGCACTGGCAATTTTACCTCGTTGAGTCATCCAGGTGTGCCCATACATTTTTCTCCCTGTTCATTTCTCTGAAGGGGTGCAATGATGAGACCAACTGATCAGTTGATAAATCTCTATTTTTCTGTACAGTGGCTTTCAGTCACTCATTTACTTCTGGCATTACTTGTACATAGTCCGAGTCAGTTTTTTCTCCATGAAGACAATAATCAGGGAAGACACAACATGCAAAATGTATAAGACAGAAGTAGAGGAAGAGGGAAAAATAGGTTCAGTGCAGCATAATGCTGTGGGCAGTAAGATTAAAAAAGGAAATGGTGAATGGTTTTTTAGTGGTTGAGACAGAGAGCACTTAGTTTCAGCAGTGTACCTGAGCTGATCCAGCGTGGTCTAGGAGATGGGATATGCCAATCAGAAATTCATAGCATCTTCCCTCTGTTTTTGAGGGATTTGAATGATAATATCTGCAGACTGCATCCTGCTTTGCCTTTTTGGATAAACCTGTCACCCTGTTGATTCCAGACCTGGTGAAACTCCAATTACCTCATTAGGTAAGGAAGGTAAGAAGGACTAAGTAAAGAAGGTTAGAAACTTTTTTCAGATGGCTAATGGATTTAATACACATGTAAATGTTATGGAGAAAAACTTGTATTTTATACTAACCACATAGTCCCTAGATTGGATAAAAAAAAAAAAAAGCACCTTTGGTGAAAGATACAATACAAACTTGAAAGATTTTTTTTTTCCTTTTTATTTAGCTGTTGATCCAAACCTGAAATATAATTCTGAATTGTATGTGGTCTTATGATAACACCTCTCTGCAAGTAAATTGATTCTTGAACCAGTTCAGAGGGTCAGGAAAGAGGGAAGCATAAGCTACTTTAATGGAGCTAATATAAACTGGAGGCTAAAAATATACATATATAAAGCAAATGTACTGTATGCCCGATTATTCATATGATGCTCCGTGATTGGTTGCAAAAGATTACATGACAATGTAAGGCTAGAACTTCTACCTTGTATCATGTAACAGATGTCAGTATATTCTGGTTTAATTTAATTCTGTGAATTCTTGTTAAAGATGCTGCAGAATTTTTTTCTTCCTTCCTACAATACCATGTTTCAAGCAGCCTTTTGATTGCTTTCTGGTGTAATGATGCAAGACCTGATCACAGAGACAGCTACTCTGCTGATGTTCTGTGTTATTATAATGCCACCTGATACCTCATTCATTTGATACATTAGGTAGCGTACTACATCAATAAAGCAAAGTGCTCACATCATTTCTAAAATGATGGAATGTTTCAGTGGCAAGCATGAATTCAGGATAAAAGCTATAGATATGATGCAGTGGCAAAATGCCCCTTGGCTTTGTCTTTTTCACTTTAAGATAATTCAAGACCAAGAAGACAAATTTAAAAATATGAACTCATTAAGTCATCTATTATAATCTCAACATGACAGAATTTGTGGTTTATTTTGTACATACATCATCATCAAAATAGGAGAACAAAAAAAGTAAAGAGTTTCTGGAATGTACTTATTTTATGGTTTTGTAAAGGAGCTATCTCCAGGAGATCTGATGACTCAATTCTGTGTTTTCAGTAGGTATATAAATGTCATACATAAAGAAGCAACTTTAAAATGAATTCTAATATAATCATAAAAGCCATAGATGCTTGCAGTTAACAATCTTTGTGACAGGTAAAGACATCAGAGTGCCTCATGAGGAATAGGTTCCTTGAGCAAAGGTCAGTTCCTGAGAGACTAAGTCCCATGAAACAGCAACAGCACAAACAAGTCAATTCTCTGAACTCTGGTTCTGTGACAGAACATAAAAGGGAGGTAATGAATCAAGTAATCAGGTTCTATACCATTAAGAATATTTAGATGTTGTCTCCTATTCCAGATGCAGGGATTCTTAAGGGCATCCCAGGCTGGAATACAACCCTGCATCTATTTTACACACTTTTATAGTGCCTCTGTAAATCCCTGGGTATCCACTGTGACCACAGCTGGGAGACACCTCTCAGAGCTTCTGTGAGCTTCCACCACTTAGACCATTCCCCTCCTGGGCTGCAGTGCTGTGTCTATGCCTGGCCCTGCCTTAATGGGAGACTGCATCTGCCTGTGGAACAAGGATGGAGCAAGCTCCATTCCTGCAGGTTTGTTGCTGTGGCTCTGCAATCCTTGGGCCAGCCCGCAGTTCTGATGGGTGCTCTGAGCAGCAGACAGAGTCTCATAACTGGGTACACACAGTGTGTCTGCTGGTACACAACACACCTTTCACACGCCATTGCTTCTTTTTCCCTGCAGGTTCCTGGTTTGCATTTGTTATTCATCATGTCCTTACTGATCAACTTGTCCATCTATGCCCTTTCTTCTCTAGGCCCAAGTGATTTGGTGCCTGCTACTCCCTGTTTGGCTTCCTTAGCAGGGTGCTTGTAGAATGCAGAATCTTGGAGCTGCATAAAGAGGTATATTCTCAGAGTCCCATTCTCTCTGGAAGTGGACTAAGGACTGAAGTTGGGACATCCTTTACAGCATCCATTCCATGCACATGTATGTGAGTGCTCTGTCACAGTCCTTCTGGGACAGGTAGTTTCAGAGGTACATTTGTTTCCTCTGCAATGGAGAATTACTGTTCATAGTCTGAACATTGGTTTTCTAATTTATTTTTTTTTTCAACTGTCCCTACCATCACATCCATTTCCAGTGCTTTGCCTTCAAGGTCACTGTTGGACCCCTATGTGACATTTGTGGTCCTGTTTCCTGAACATGCTTTCTAAGACTCACTTTTTCCATTTGGATGGAAGTCACTGTCATTGTAATTTCTAAGGAGCACTCTGGGCAAGCAACAGCCCTGAGCCTTCTCACTCTGGGCAAGCAACAGCCCTGAGCCTTCTCTCTTTTCCCTCATGCTTTCATGCCTGAGTATTCCTGGTACATTTGTCAGGTGGCTAGATAGTGAGTATGATGACAGAATTTACCTTTTAAAAGGGAACTGGGTGGCACCTTCAAATGTGAACTCAGCTTTGAGATAAAGTCCTTCCACTCTGAGTTATGACCATCCAGCAGAGGTGGCTGCTGATCTGTCTGACCCTGTAACCTTATCAGTCAGGGCTGCTCAGAATGGAGAAGTTCTTGTTATTCCCAACCAATAGTAGACAAGATTAATCTCTGTCTCTAAAATACACTGTTTTTTATGTCCATTATTTTGTGATGTCTTCAGATTTTAAAGGCTATTTCCAGCCTAAATGATTCTATGATTCTATGTGTCATGTAGAGATATCTCTGTCCAAAGCCACTGTATCCTACAGTTCCAGTTTTGTGTTGCTGGTCTTTATGGACTAGTTCAGAAGGTTTTGGCAAGCTGTGGGTTGGTGGTCTGGTGGAGAATTGTCCTGTCTTTATGTGCACAGAAGGCTCACTAAGAGAACCATCAACTACCCAGCTCTACCAGGCTACCCTGTACTGTGACAGAGTGGAAGAAATGCAGATGATCAATCAGTTGTGAAAAACCTGCTTAAGATTAGAAATACTACAAAGGGATTTTCAAAGCATGGATAGACTTCCTTAAGGAGTGGGGGGAGGGGGGAGGGGAACTGATGCAGCTTAATTCCCGTGCCATGTTATCTTCAATGAAGTGCAATCCTTAACTGAGATAAGGCCTACATCCTATTTCTAAACCAAAATCTGCCAGAACAAGGTTTACAGAACACTTGGTAGACAGGCTTTGCACTATGACTGCAGTAGAGAATTTCAAAATCTCTTTAGCAGATTCAGTCCTGTGAAGGTTCAGTGTGGGCCTGGGACGCTACAGGACTCTTCTGAGGCAAGGGTACAAAAGGCCAAGGGAGACATCTCCAAGGAGAAAATCCTGGTTTGAGTTGTGGTCAAAATGTTCTTGTTCCATCTGCTTCAGTGTCACAGCCAGTAAGTGTTGAAGCATGGCTAGTGCTGAGACTCTCGGAGGGGTTTAGTGCACAGAAAGGAAGTGCTGAGGACAGCGCTGGGCTGAGAGCACATCTGGAAGATTCTCTTCAAATGTTTTCAATATATTCAATATGATGACCCCAGCTGAGAACTAATTTGCATGGATTTTAGCTTTACAGGGGAAAAATACTGTGAAAAGAAGATTTTTGTGAATTGCTGTTTAGAGAGCATACTTGAGCAAAACTTACTGTGCCCTTTTTTCAGCTAATTCATTAGGGTTCACACCAGACTGTCAGGGTGCTTGGCTGGGTTCTGTAATGGCATTTTTTTCCACTGCTGAACAGCAATTTTGCAATCACTGCATCAATTATTACAATGTAAAATATTTGATATGCTATTAGATGAAAAGTAAATTTATCTTGTGCCAGGAACTGCATCAGAATGTGATAAATGCACTTGATGCTCATTGGGCTTTACAGAGAGAGGCACTCAAAAGAGCAGATTGTCTGGAATGAAACTACCATCTGGAAATTGTGTCTGAAGCCTGATTATAATTAGGGTTTAAAGGTCCACTAAAAAAAAAACCAAAAAAACTATTTTGAAGAAAATCTACCTGTATGGGTAATTTCAAAACGCAACTAAATTTCAATAAATTTTGATGAAGTCAAGGTGTAAATAAACCAATATATAATTTCTATGCCTTGAATATCTAATGTTCAACAGTAAATTTAAACAAGTTTAAGAAATGCTCCATGGTATATCAGATAACTCTACCGGCATGTAAAGAACAGTGATCTCTGCTATTTGAAGATTTTTATTTGTGATAGCAAGAGACATGCTTTGTATATTTTTTTGAGGGTTTGTGTTTTTCCTTGAAGAAAACTCATGCAAATTTGGTTCTTCAAAAATATAGTCATAATCTTCCTGAAAAGCTGTGAGCTTGAAGAAATTTCGTTTAGAAATAAACAAGGCACAAAGATTCAAGTAATTATGTTATGTGCTATTACTTAGGAGCCAAGGTCTGTCACAAATGTGTGTTTTTCCATTATGGGATTTTAACAGAAAAATGTGAGTCACAACCAAACTCTCCCAGTTATTTTGGCAGTAATTCTTTAAAATGACCCAAATGGCCAAAATTATATATGGTTCATTCTCTTTGTCTGTTCTCCAAGGAGGAGAAATGTGTGAAGGGTAGTGCTTGGCTTTGATGGACTTATTGTCTAAGTTTATATATTTTTAAATTTAATTTTATTATATAAGCTGTTTTTATTTTAAAAGAAGGTAAATCCAAAGCTGTTTTATTTGAAGCACGAGGGCGAAGTTTGCAGCTGAGATTACTGCTTATGCAAATTCATATCACATTTTCATATGCCTGAAAATCTGAGTTCTCTGTAATAATTTAGGGATAAAATTATTTTGTTCCTGAGGTGTAATCTGTGATATTCATCCTAGATATTCCAGCTGTTTTTAGCCTGTACCATGGGGCATCGTTCAGGAAAGCTTAGCCCCTGTGGACCTGAATGGTACTCTGTGGGAAATCTGTGCTGCACATGTATGCAATGGTGGTATTCCACAGTTTCTCAGGCTGTTGGAAGGATGGGCAAGGCACTTTCTGCCACTCACCTGAGTGCTTTGTGCTGAGGCAGGTCGCTGTAGCTCAGCAGAGACCCCATGAAGGTGTGCAAAAGGGAGGCAGCTGCTGCTCGCTAGGATGGAGCAGGGTCTCCCAGGCAACTGAAACCTTTTGGAAATGCTGGCTGTGAGGGTTTAGTGGCATGGAGAGATGACAGAGCATGCCTTAGCAACAGGCTCAATTGGCTGTAATGAATATGTACCTCTAACCACAGATGACTGCACAGAAAATTCTTTAGAGTAATTTCATCTAGCTGCTAATATTGTCCTTCCTCACCTGGACTCAGAGCCAATCTCCTGGTCCTTATGTGGGAGAGAGTGCAGCTGAGGACAAGGCAATTTACTGACACTGACATGATCAAACATTTTGAAGTATATCCAAAGTTGTATGTGATCTGCATACCAGTGCCATGCACGCCCATGTCATCGCTCACCTGCTGCTAGCATGGAGGAGCTGAATTGCGTTCTCATTATTTTCAACTGCATCAAAAGGCCTCATTGGGTACAGGAAACTGGTCACAGGAAAATGTAGAAGACAGATTAAATAGGAAGATGTTCACAGGGCTAGCTTCAAGAAAATCTTTAATATGGAGTTCTTCATACAACTGTTATCACCTAGAAATTAGATAAGACTGATCTGTAGTATGTGTAGTACTGACACCATCAGGACTGCAGCAAAGTACAGATGCTTTAAAAAGAGACAAACTTTAAAAACCATGAAATTAAGATATTTTTCATTCATTCATGTGCACATTTCTTCCAATTATTCTCTGAAAATAGTAACATTCTCACTTTCCTGTATCTAATTATTCTCTTCATCTGTCTCTGCGCTCTTTTTTTTTCTGCATTGTCTTTTGTGGGGATAGAGACCCAGATGCATCATTTTGTCAATTCAGAGCATGGCACTATTATACTTTTGCTATTATTTTCCCACCTGCTCCTTTTAGATTCTAGCAATTTTTTGATTCTTAACTACTCACACAGAGAGATCAGAGATTTGTATTGAACTATCCATGATGATACCTAAGCCTATTTTTTGAAATTTAATTTAGAACCAAGTATTGTGGGCTACTTGGTTCAAATTTCTCCTTCTACTGCCTATTAACCTCACATTTATCAACTTCTAAGAAAAGCTTAATACTTTTACCTTTTAAAATTAGATTATATGAACATACGAATGGAGGAAATGTATATATTTGTATGGTTTAAAGAAAGGAGGCATTGAAAACTCAAGTTTTAATGAATCCTCTATCAAATCAGGATGAAACCCTGGTATTTATTCTGTGAAAGCCAATTAATTCTGTTCATTAGCATTCAGAAGGCCTTTGATTACCACCAAAAAAAAAAAAAGAGATTGTCAGTTTAACTTCCAGAGAGTGTTTGTTATCAGTTTAATTTCCAGAGACTATTTTTCTAGCCCTAGGAAGGGCTGACAAAGAACCACAGATTCAAAATATAATGTCTGAGTTAAGTATAAGTATTCTTAAGGTAATATATGTAATTGGGGTCATATTCCCTAATGACTGATTCCAGTTCCCCAAGATCAATGTGCTTTCAAATTTCTTTTTCCTGATTCACATTCCAGAATCTGCTGTCTTTCAAAATTAAAATTCCTGCCTAAGGCAACTTAGTTGTTCACCCTTGCTCTGTCTGTCTACAGCAACATAATCAAAAGGGAGCTCCAAAATTAATCTTTATCATCAGTTTCTCTAGTCACGTAATTCCTAAATTACTATATTTTCTCTTATTATACAAAGCTGAGTCTTTCCTTTGGACCCCCACACAAATTTTGTCCTGAGATAGCAAAGGCTATTGCTCATGCTGTCAGTTGTCTCTTGCCTTTTCTTCTCCTGACACTCTTCTAAAATACTGCAGCTGCACAGGCATAAGTAAAACAGAATCTGACCTGCAGAAACATTGCCACCAAGAGAAATGGCAGGAAGAAATAAAAGGGATCATGGTGTGATTCCCGGTTTACTCTTGACTTTCTGGGGGCAGCCTGTAAAAGACATGTAATGTAGAAGATGCTGAGATACTGTTATATTGCAACATTATTTTCACCAGAATAAAATTATGTATAAAAATATAATTAGCTATGTGAACTTTCCATACCTAATTTTTACTCATTTGATCTGATTTTACCCATTTGATTTGACTGGATTCTTACAGAGACTGCATTAGACTTCTTTCATTTCCTAGGAATAAAAAGGCTGTCATGAAAACTATGTCATCATAACATCATTAGACTCTGTTATTAAGATAATAATATAAAAATATTGAAAATTCTGTGCTGCCAGGGCTAACAAAGGGTTTGCCAATTTTCAGAAGTTTTAAGCATGGAACGAAAAAAAAGCCCAGTTTAAATTTTAATAGTACAGGAAGGAAATGGTGAATATTTTTATTTGTTAAAGTTTATTTATATTTGTAAATGTAATAATGTCTTAGTTTGACACATATGGTATTTTTGCTATATCATCTGTCATATTCTCCACTGGTAGATATTAAGATCTTTGACTCTAGAAGGTTGGCATTTTTTCACCTTAGTTGTATCATTTACCCAGAGCAAAAAACATGAATTTAGAAGGAAGACAAAATTTCATCATCATTATTATTATACTGTTTAGATATACCTGTTAACTTATGAGCCAAACTCTGTAAGCTATAGAGGGAAGACTAGAGCCTTCACAGCCCCTGTTGTTTGAAAAGCTGAACCTGGAAACTATTGTTTTAAGTAAATTCTGCATTTCTGTTGTACCAGCTGCAGCAGTGGCATTAACCCAGTGAGAGTGTTGCAGGCTTTCCATGTGAGATACTGAGGTGCTTTATGTGAATTTACACATTTTCCCTAGAAATTCTCCTGAAGTCTCTGTTGCTTCTGAGGTGAGCCATTGGAAGCATGTCACTGAGCAAGCATGTTTTGGGGGCCAACAGAAGGCAGTGGAGCTCAATTCTGAAAAGAAAACACTGCTATGGACACGTTTGCTGTCCTGCAGGGAAGGCTCAGATGTCCATATTGTCTAAGGGCTGGAGCAGTATTCAACTGAGTGCTTTTTCTTTTGATAAATCACTCAGCTCATTATTTTCCTGGAAGGATTAGGAGAAAGTCTTCCCCAGGAAACTTCACAGGTTTTGTTTTCCTAACCCCTTCTTTATTCATACAGGCTTTCCCCTAAGTAAGGATAGAGACTATAAACCTCCCTGCAGATCTATCCTTAAAGTAAACAAATCAAAATGAACAATATTGTTAAACAGGCATCTAGGAATTGGACAGTTGATACTGGAATTACCTAACAGCCATCTGTCTCTGAAAGGAGGAATTGGCTGGCAGTTCAGCTCTAAAAGAAACAAACAACACTGGATATTTCTCCCTGACCTTTTTTCTTTGGAGACAGAGGAAAAAAAAAATAATTAGTGTATGGTGACTATATTGAAGAAATCTGTCTCTCACAGTATTTCAAGGACATCACAGAACCACAGAATCACTAGGCTGGAAGATACTTCCTAATAAATGACCACAAAAATACTTAAATTCAGACTGAGATCCATCATATTTATTTATAGTTTTTTGAATGACTTTTTGTGAGGTAAACAGGCCTCTTCCTATTCCATATCTGTGATGTGGTCTCAGACCTATACTGTCCCTTTCTTCCCAGGAAAGTGGATGAAAATCACTGTAAGATTCTCCTCTTCTAGAGGAAAATTCCTGCTTTTTCTGTGTGGAGCAGCCGTGTAGAGCAGTGCCTGCACTCAGCCCACGTCCCGTACTCTCCATTGGGGTGGCTGGCCTTGGCCACTGCTGCCCAACAGGCTGGCTCTGAGGTGTGTTGTCTGTGGTCTAAGAACTTGTTCTTGTGTTTTCCCATTGATGGTTCTTGACAAATCTTCAGATATTTGATAAAAAATCTAAACTCTTATCTCTCTATCCACCTTTTACAATCTTGCACTAGGTTCACACAGTGGGTTTCAGACATTATGCCTTATTCAGGGACTGAAGAAGTCTAAATCCTTTTTACTGACTTCACTGGTTCAAGGCTGGGCTCCTTGCTTTGCTTAAAAGGACTTCAGATGAAATATGGAAGTGATAAGGCCTTCAGTGCAGTGTGTGATAATTTCTCCTTCTTTGTGTGTGGCACTTTTTCAGTGATGCTTTTCTATTTTCTCAACCTACGTGTCACTTAGATTGCTTGAAGCCATTACACTTGATCATTTCTTTGCAAAATGAAGTGGAAAAACATATTCAGTCAAGGCTGGCCCCTGCACAAACCCATTGTTTGCAGTTATTCAATTTAATTTCAAACATATCACATCAGTTTCTATTGTTAAGTTTAGCATTTCAGCAGTATGGAACCTGATGAGACAAAATTGCATTTTCACTGTAAAATCAGATTTAGTTTTTTGAATGATAAACTGCTGAGTGATTGCATTTCATTATGTATATTGCAAAGATAAGAACATGCTCTGCCACACAATAATAACTTAAGTGCAACCAGTTTTGGGTTGTTTTGTTTGTTTGTTTGGTTTTCCTTGTTCTTTTAATATATGTTTGTGTGTGAGAGTAATTTGGGTCAGAAATTTCCAGGGCCTCAAAGTTTTAAGACCCCAAACTTTGCCAGTGAGCTTGGATCTACAAATTTGTTAAGATGTTCCTTTAAAGTGTAATGTTGTTTCCATAGCCTTGGACTTTCTGACTCTGTGCAGCTGAATATTGTTGTTTGTTTAAGTGCAGTGTGATTAGCTGTCCTTGAAAATATCATCTGTGGCAGTCTGATCGTGCAGCAAAATGCCAGGAGCCAAAGGACACAAGAACATCCTCTACCCCCACCAGATACAAATTCTGCAGTAGGTATATTATTTTAGGCTTTGATTTGGGAACATATTCCTAAGAAAGACAACTGAGAAAGATCTATCTAGTTAAAATATACCACCCTGAGGAGATGTATGTGTTTACATCTTGACATTTGCAAAAAAAGATGTGTAAGTGTGTATATTTTCCAGAGTCATGGCCTTAGATTTATTCCCTCTGGAGTCCATCAGCTGAACCAATGTTAGACATGTAGACTTGGAAGGCCCAGTAGTCCCTTTAACAGTTTGAGTCTGCCCTTTAATTAGGTTTGCAAACTCCTTGAAATGTGGTGTGACTTTAAAACTGCAAGATCCTTGTTTTCCAACATGAACATGCTTTCAGTTTAAAAAAAGTTAGGAATTTATTTGTTTAAATAAATTTAAACACATAAATTAAATTAATTTAAATTTAAAATTTAGGCTTTACAACAATTTAAAATTTAGGCTTTACAATTCTAAATGCAGAATATGCTTTTCTATAGGTAAAACTTCTGAAGGGTTTATAAATTATTTGTTCTACATGGGGAATCCATATCTTAAATTTTTAAAAAATAAAATTACATGAGCCAGAAAATCTATTCAGATATGAAAAACATGGTTCTTCTGTGATATTACTGCTTTTTTATTTGGAAGAATTTACAAGACATTCAGTGCAGCCTGGAAGAAGTCAGTCTTTTGATCTGATGGGTAAAAATTACCTGTGGAAATTTCATGCAGTGTAAGACTGATCAAACTAGCAATTATGTTTTGGTTCCTACTTGAAATTTTTGGGGGGATTTTTTTTAAATGTTATAATTGCCAAAAGTTTTTAAAGACTAGATTGAAAATCAGAAAGCTTTCTCAGATGAATTAAATTGAATGCTACAGATCTATGTCTTTTTTACTTAGACTAATCTAGTAGCAAGTTTGTAAAATATAATACTGTTAAGCAGACTGAGAAATTTACAGCTTGAAAGTCTGTTTGATAACACCATGAAGCCTGACAGCTATGTGCACCCTCAAGCCTGCTAGTTTGGCTTGATTTATTCCTCCTTTCTCTCCTGTAGCTGTGTGTCTCTGGATTCTTGTAACACACAACTTTGCACAGTTGTACATAGCAACATGCCGTGGGCAAAAGTATAAATGAATAGAACACCTTGATTTAAGCACATCATTTTGCACAGCTTGTATCATCACAGAAGCAGAAGGTACTTGGAAAATCTGCTGCCAGGTATAACCTGCTTTCTGCATGCTCCAGTCCTTTGCTTCAGCATCTACCCAATCTATCCCAAAGTCTTGTGACTCCAGCTACCATTCCTATCACCCCATCATCACCAGAACAGAGGAGTTGTTTTTATTTCATATTTATGCCATAGTATATAGTACATAACTATTTTGATTTACGTGTAAAGACCATAATCTTCTCTCTCTACCACCAGGAATCAACCTCACTCAGTTTTGATGCAAACATCGCTTTTTTCTCAAGTATTATTTGAGCAACAAACTGATTTGAATGGTGGGCTGTCAGGACATTTGATTTGTAAGTTTTGACTAGTTATATAAACCTATGTCATGTTTTTTCATTAAATTGTTTAGTTTTTAGCAGATCTCCTATCCTTGCATTGATTGCTGCTGCTATTCTCACTCTTAATTTCTTCTCAGTAGCATTTTCTACACTGTAATGATACTCCCCAGTGCTGAAAAAAGCATATATGGAGAATCTCATCATTAAAATACTGAAAAATATTAAATGAAATAGATAGACTGCATTTTTATTCATAGAATTCTCATGCTTATAACCTAGGGATGTTATCAAAATGGTAACATTTAATCAGAAAAAGCAGACAGGTGTCTTATCTGAGTCTGTATATCCTTCTGTCTAACCTCCACGTCTGGACTGTAATTTGTTCTGTACATTTGTGATACAATTTCATGTATTACTCGGGCACAATGTGATATTGACAGGTACAACTGCTACTTGACAACTTGTCCCAGACATTAATTTCCTTCTGCATTAAAAAAAAAAAAAAAAAAAAAAAAAAAAAAAAAAAAAAAAAAAGGCTCTACCTGAATATCTTTAGGACTTACTCTTGCAAAGATTAATGTTTATAGTGGTTGGTCCAGAGAAATGCATGCCAGCCAATCATGGTTCTTAAAACAGTTTAATATAGAAGGCATTTAAAAAAACATCTCTCCTCCAAGGCTGTTTTCTAACCATCACCCAAGTGGCATTCCTTAAGGAATAGCTTTGAGGGAATAAATTAATATTCAGGAGTGAGGATTCACTGGCAGATGAGAAAAACAATTAAGGAAAAAATTGAAAAGTGACCACAAGCAAATAAGTTGTCCTATAGAATTATGATTTGAGATATAGAACTGTAGCCGTGCAGGGTTCGCTCACGGCCAGCTCTGACCCCGAGGCCACGGTCACAGCAGGATGCTCCGAATGCCACTGCCTGCACACTGCATTCCTTCACCTTTCACACCCCAGAGCAAGCATGGCTCCAGTGAAGAAAGAAGAGAGGACTCTAACTGAGCAAACCTGAGGGTGTTTATTCCTGGGCTCCAACTCAGAGAGCGCCCAAAACAAAGCTGTGCAACAACTTTTAACTGGGGGAGGATCACAGGGGTAGGAACAACCGTACAACTTTTGGGAAGGGCCTGAGAGGGCTTCTGGGGGCATCAGTCACATCAGGGACCAACCCGGGACTAATAGAAGGGGATTTCCCAAGTCCCGACCAACCACACAATGCTCTACCTAGAACCTTCTAGAGAGGGGGGAGAGGCCAGGGCTGGAATGACAGGACCAAGGGGTAGGAGTAACCAGGACTGACAGAAAGAGGGAAGGATTTCAGGACATACCAGCTGGGGAAGGTAGGGGTACAATGAACAAACCATTGGGGTTACAATGAACTGATTCAAATACAGAAATGAAAAACATTTGCACCACCACATAGAACCGTTATTTCCTAAGTGTGAATGTGTACTATTTTATTTCAGGAAACCAAGGGCTTCTGAATCCTGATTTTTCCAAGCAGGTATTTCTCTGCTAGCTGCTCTTTCTCCTGTATTGCAGCATTTTACATATCTGATGGTTTCTATATTTGTCTCTCCATTTACAAGCAGCTGTACTTTTTGCACCACGACTTTGAGTTATCTACGAGCCAGAGACAACTTTAACACAGGATTGCTGTGCAAAAAAAGACCAGATATGGTTATTATTAAGCAATTACAAGCCTGGATGTCTCAGCAGATCACCATGATCACAACCCTGCTCTGTCTATTGATGGCAATCATGCTACTTCATGCTGTGATCTTGTTAGAGCTCATAAGCAAAGCAGAGTGGGGCTTGTAAGGCAGAAAGATGGATTTACTTGGAAATAGAGCAGAAAAAATAACACAGAATGAGTTGATAATTGAAGAGGTAGCATCTCATACAGTCAGCATTGCCAGGATACAGACTTTTATCCTGAAGCTTCTGGTAGTGGAATTTTTATTGTCTCCTGATTTTCTAGGCTACCAAGGAAAAATAGGTTTAAATTTAATTAAGGAGACTCTAGATAGTAAAAATAGATTTGAAATATATCCCATGTGTACATGGTAAGATCATAAATGCCTTCCTATGTTGCTCTTTTAAATACTTTCACATTTTTGATGTCTGGCTTGGAACTTTGAATACCTGGGCAGAAATGGACTGCTCCACAGCTTTACCCTTATAATGAGACAGAGCTCCACAGAGCTTACCCTGTTGTGGCAGGTGTACTTTTGACCTTAGAACCCCCACCTCTGCCAGGAGTGAAGCACACCTGACCATCCTGTGCTTCAGGAGGACCCTGGGCAACAGATTCTCTGTTCTGAGTAAGTCAAAGGCTCTGTTTTTCTACAATATCAGTGAAAATATACAGTATTTTCATTGCCATAGAAAAAGCTATCCCTGCACTGTTTCCCATGCCTGCTGCTTCTTATCCTCACATCATTAGTTTCCTTGTACTAAGTCAACCTCCTGTCAGCTCTACAACAAAGGATTTAAGATCTGAAGTGGGTTAGAACACATCACATTTGGGGTGAGAGGGGAGGAAGGGGGAGAGACAAAAAAATCATAATTAAAAAGAAGATTAATTTAAAACAGTTGAAAAGTCCCAGAAACCTTATGGATTTTAAAAATCATCCTCACAAACTTCTTAAACAGTGACAACAATAATTACTTGTCTTAACTGAAGCTACATATGACAGACTTGCAATGAAAGGAAAAGAAAGCAATAACTGAATGCTTCTTGGAACACCCAGTAGTGACCCATCATCTAACTGGGTCTGACATGTGGGATCAGAGATTGAAAAAAAGGTTGCTCTGCATAAATTGTGTGTGCACCAGCCGGGAGGCAGTGTGAGTGGGTCGCCTGGTGTGCCCGTGCCAGACCTGATGGGCCTGCTGAGAAATGCTTTGCTCTCAGGCAAAGTGCTAGAAGGGTTCTATCAATTTTATTGAATTTATTTTAAGGTCTTTGAGACATAATTTCTCTCTCTTTTCTGCAAGACAATTCACTCTGTGGATGATTGTGAGCACAGCTGAATAGTTTACATTAGGCCTATAGCAATATTAGGGCAAAGGTTTGTCAAACAATGTAGCTACTAGAAATTGAAGGTGCCTTATTGTAAATACTGGAGGCAAAAAAAGTCCCAAAGCAAAAGACTTGGTGAACTAGACAAATCCTTTGTCACTTAACAGACTGCAGCATTCTTTAATGTAGTAGAAAAAACCCTCCAGAAATCTGGGTAAATACAAGATGCAAAGCCCCCTCCCACAGTTTTGGCTTTTCTATTCCAGATTAAAAGATTGAAGTGTTAGAATGATCACATAGAAATTTTCTATTTGGCATGTGGCAGATTATCCCTTTGCCAAAGATAAATACATAAAGATCTCTGCAAAGACTTAATCACAGCTTGACAGTAAAGAAAAGCTGAGTCTTTGAGGTGAGAGATATATGAGATTACTGCATGGAGTAACAGAAGCAAATTAGGAAAGGATGTGCTAGTTATCAAGATCTGTACTTCCCCTTTGCGATCTAAATTACACTAGGTCTTCTCCAGCTATTGGGCAGACAAACTATAAAGGAATAAGAGGTCAAGCACGGACCTTAACTTTGCAAAAAGCTGCAATGATTTAAGAAGTTGTCAACCCAGAGGAGTTTCTTGGAACATTTCTTCTGGGGATACTTGCTTCCCAAGATATGCTGCTGAACAGATGGGATCACAGAAACATTCTCTTTGGAACATTTAAAGAGGTGATCTGAGTTAATTTGCCTGATTTTGCCTGGATTGGATTATGAAAAAAATCACCTCTTATTCCATCAGGGCTGAAAAACCTCTCAAGCTCCAGCTGGCTCTGCAGGGGTGGGTCAGCTCTGAGTTTTGAAGTACAGTTCACAGATTCACCCTAGGTCATTATCAAGTCAGAATGAAACCCTGATTTTTTTAATCAGAGATCATTATCTTGGTTCAAATACTGCACTGAAAAAAAAAGATCATAATTTAACTGTTAACAGTTTTGTCCTTTGGGTCTGTCCCTTGAGTTCCTCTGTTTCACACATGCAATTACTTTCCATACATATAATTGGTTTCATATCTCCTCGAATGACAGTGAATATTGCTTCCCTCTTAGACCATCAGTTATATTAAAATTAGTTCATCTTAAAACCATTGAAACTCACATGAAAAATATGTTTTTAATATAACTATAATTTCTCACTGCAGATTGATTTTAATTTGGAATCTATAATCATATCTTAATCTAATGATCTATAATCATTAAAGCATTTAGCTAATGAGACCATATCGGAAATTGCCAGAATAATGTAATGTACAATAATGCCTGATTATATATTGTTAATGCTTAGGATTTTTTAAGTGCCTTTAAAATAAATAAGAAGAAAAGAATAAAACATATTTCCCTCATATAAAAAGGTGGTAAGATTGCATTTTCTTTCTTTTGTGTTCATACTGATTATGGAAGCTACATCAGTCAGGCCTTTGGGTGTTTCAGTAGCCAAGCAAACAAGTTTGTGTTTGTAGCTGTGCCAGGCAGAACAGTGCCATCTAGTCGTCTGTGAGGTGGTGATTCCCAGTGCCCTGCTCTGACCTGTCCAAGTGTGGGCTGTAGTTCTCCAACAGGTCACTTCATTGCTGTTGTAACTTGGTTTTTAGGAGGACTTTTCCTAAAAGCTGTTCCTGTACCAGCAGCAGTGAGGTTGCTTCAGACTAACTTTTTTTTGCACTGGAGTACCCTGAACATAAAGAAAATAGAACTGAAAAATAGTTATAAATCAAGTATCACAGTGTCCCTGCCATCTGATAACACAAACTAGATTTGCTCCTATGAGCTTATATAAAATTGAATTTTTTTTTTTTTTTTTTGCTTAATGGGTAAAATACATTTCTTTACTTAGCAGTCCCCTACAAAACAATTTGTTGTCCTAGTACAGAAATTAGGAATACACTACTTAGGGAAGTATAGAGAACTAAGTGAACCCAACTGGTTACTCTAAAAGGCTGGAGTAGAAGTTTCTGTGAGAAAGCCCAAAAGCTGGAATCACTCATGTTGACATGAGTACAGATATTTATTTTTAATTTTGGAAGGTGCAATACATCATAATAAAATTTTATATATAATTTTTAGTAAGGAAGGGACCCTGTGATTAAGTGGCAACACTTCATTTTTTTTGTCAAGTGGAGATGGACATGGTAGGAAATAAATACTCCTTGCATGCTGCAAAACCATATTCAGATTGGAAATGTGTATAGAGATTAATGCAAACCCTACAATGCACAAAGTGATTTCTGCTCTCCTTTCATCTGGTTTAACTTCAGAGAGTATTCTGGGACCATCAAATTCAGCCACAATGCACAATGCAGTTAGGACTCAGATCTGAAAGCATTTCTATTGCTTCCATCATCATGGTGCCCTGGAGCCTGAAGCCTTGGTTTAGAGTTGTTTATCCCAACAAGCATGATATAAGAAAACAGCAGATTTGACACAAGGTAGGGCAGTGCTGAGTGCTATTGCTGGAGATGTTCAATGAGAGCTAGTCTTGTGGGGAGGAAACCCAAAGTCATACTTGAAAAATTAGAAAGTACAGAGTGGAAGGAGGTATTATGGGAACGGGAGCTGTGAGGTAAATCCTGACACTGGATAGACAGAGGCTGTGAGGAATCCAAAACACTCAGTGTGTAGCTGGAGAGCACAAAAAGGAGAGCCTATGGAGATGCAGAGAGACACTGCTCTAGCCATGAGGCAAGAAGGTGCTCCTTGAATAAAAGTTTTGACAGGCAAAATTGGGCGAGAAGACATGTCAGAAACAGCAAAAAAAAAAAAAATTGTACTAGCAATCACATGCTGAATTATAAAAATCTGGCCAAATATTTAGCTGTTAGATAGTAAGAAATATTATAATTTAGAAGTATTATTTACAAAAACTGTTGGTGATTTGGGATTGTTGCCAAAGGTGCTAGCTGTGCTGAGGATTTGACTGACAGGCTACATGGAGGCAGTTTCCGTGGTCATGACCAAAGGCGCAGAAGACTTAAACACAGACAGGAGCAACTGCACACAATCAAACTAAAGGGCAGGCTGAGTGGAGTGAATTGAGAGCTGATGGGCTCACAGATTTAAAGTCAGAGAGAGGTAGAAAAGGTTGGTAAGCCCAGGACAGGCAGTGGCACTGAGGTGATGTGGGTGATGGAGAAGAATCTGGTCACAAGGGGGTTATTCCCTGAGAACAAAGGCAGGTGTGTGGCTCCCATTGCAGCAGAGGAAGTTGTAATCAAAGCCATGGGCTGAGTGGAATAGTTTTACACCTATATCTATCCAGCTAATTTGGGCACAAAGAGTTAGAATGAATAGGGTGACATCAGACTGGTGACGTGCCACTAATGGGGTTCTGCAGGGCTGCATCCTTGGCCTTGTGCTCTTCAACATCTTCATAAATGACTCGGATTCTGGAAGACATGGAAATGACAGGAAGGGATATTAAGCAGATTTGCAGAAATTTGCAATAACAAAGCTGGGAGGAGCTGTTGACTCCCTTGAAGGCAGGGAGGCCCTGCAGAGAGACCCTGACAACACAGAGAACAAGGCAATCACCAACCATATGAAGTTCAACATCAGAAAGTGAGAATTCTGCACCTGGGATGGGGCAACCCTGGATGCACAGACAGACTGGGGAATGAGATGCTGAAAAGAAGCACCAGGGAAAGGGACATGGGGTCCTGGTCGATGGGAAGTTGAACATGAGTCAGCAGTGCCCTGGCAGCCAGGAGGGCCAACCCTGTGCTGGGGGGTATCAGGCACAGCATGGCCACCTGGGCAAGGGAGGGGATTGTCCTGCTCTCCTCTGCTCTGGGGCAGCCTCACATTGACTGCTGTGGGTGGTTTTGGGTACCACAATATAAATTATTAGCATCCTAATGAGGTTAACAAAGATGGTGAAGGGTCTTGAGGGGAAACCCTATGAGGAACAGCTGAGGTAATTTGGTCTGTTGAGCCTGGAGAAGAGGAGACTGAGGGGAAACCTCATCACAGTTTAAAACTTCCTCATGAGGGGAAGAGGAGGAGCAGACACTGACCTCTTCTCTCTGGTGCCCAGTGACAGGCCCCAAGGGAATGGCCTGAAGTTATGTCAGGGATGCTTAGGTTGGATATAAAAAAAAGAGGTTCTTCATCCAAAGGGTGGTTGGGCACTCGAACAGCTCCCCAGGGCAGTGGTCACAGCAGCAGAGTTCAGGAAGCATTTGGACAATGCTCTCAGGCACAGGGTGTGACTCCTGGGTACAGTGCTGTGCAGGGCAGGAGTGGGACTTGATGATCCTTGTGGGTCCCTTCCAATTCTCCACATTCTGTGATTCTGTGATAATATATGAATCTGAGATTATGCAGTCCTGTGCTTATAAGGGACCAAATCATCAGCTCAATTAATATCCATCAAGCAACATGTAATTACATGCAGAGTGTATGTGTCTTGTTCTTAGCTTTTTGTTGCTCATTTTGAGGTGAGGAATCTATTATTTTTAGCAGGGAATATAATTTCCTTCAGGAAAACAGGTATAGAAAGGTACAGATAAGTCACTAATATTAATGGAATCTGCCTGTGTGGGTTCACTGTTGATAAAACACTCCCACTCTTTAATTCAGTAGTATTTGTTTTGTAATCCTTTATATTGTGTGCTCTCCAAGTATCTTTTGGAAAAAATCAGTTGTTCACATTATTGTTCTAAGCCATAATAGGAACACAGATACGTTACATTCATAATTTTGTTTTGCATTCAATCAGAAGTTCGTTTTTTTCACCTTGGGTGCCTTATACTGGAGGAAAAATACCAAAAATTGTATTTTTAGGGTGATAGTTATTTTCTTCTAGTATGTTCTTTTGCAGATGTTGAAAATATCTCTCACAAAGATTTAGTAAAACAAAGAAATTAAATACATTCTTAGTTCTCAGATGGGCTAAGCATAATAAAGAGTCAGGTGTAAGTAGGTAAATAAATAAATAAATAAATAGATAAATAGTAAATAAATAAATAAAGTAAATAAAAGGCTTTGCAGCCATGTGTTACTGTAAGGCTGTAGTGTGGTAGCCATGCCTACTCTGGCCACCTACAGATTATATATAAAGGAAAACCTCATCCACATCACTCTTCAGCGCACTCTGGAGGAATGGGAGTGACCAGTCAGAGCTCTCTAGAGGCTCCTTCAATCTTATCTTCTAGGTAGCTGACAAGGGCCTGTGTGGGTCTACAATTTACACTGGAGAGTTGCACTGTCCAGCAAGAGATTGAATTCAGCAGTAACCCATCAATATCCAGTCATCTTACTAACCTGTGGCCCTAGGTCTAATTAGGTAGTGCTTCTTGTTCTGCTCTGTAAAAGCAAGGTCTCTTGGTCAGACTATATTTGTGATATACTTTATTGATTTGTTTTCTTGTTGCCATATTATTTATGGTCATGATCTTACTAGATACAGTAAATTGAAATGGAAAATATTAAGGACCACAGACTTGATAGAGGAACAAGTACTAAAAATTTCATGAGTAGCCATATTCTGTACTGAACCAGTGCCCCATCATGGACTTGCCTTCTGGAAATGCTGCCTCTTCAATTATAGATTAAGTTGAAGGTTTACTGCTTAGAAGAACAGTGCTGTACAAAGCTTCTCTGATTTAATCTAAAAGCATCTGTATGCATTTGATCCCAGATATGTAGACTTAAAGGTGTGGGTTGATCTTGTGCTAAGAATTGGGGGAAAAGCAGGCAGTCCTGGTTTAATTTCTCGTCTGTGCCTCAGACTTCCTATATAACTTGAGCTAAGACACTAAACTCTTTGTTCATTATTTCATGCTCTGGGATACTGTAAAACTGGGATACAAATACTTCCTTTCCCTTTATATGCTCTTATTCCTGCCTAATAAAGTAGTTATTATATAATATGCTTTCTTGCTGAATGTAGCTGGTGTTGCATTTTTGTGTTAAGTAAATACGTACATGAACACAGAACTCCATTTTTTCATATCTATGCATATTCAGGACTTGCTCATAAATGCAGAATTCTCTTGAATGTGAGTACTTGCACAGTCTGCCTTGTATGTTCAAGTCTGTGTACTGATCCAGAGTAGTTTCCAACTGGACTTGATGAATAAGGTATCAGTTTTCAGAACCTAAGAGTTCAATCAGAATTAAGCTAGGTTTTTTCTTTATATAGTGTTTATTATCAAGTAATGAGGAAGGTTCATTTTGCCATATATCTTCTATTACTAAGGTGATTTGGCTGCAATCCTTAGAATCTATTTCTTCCAGATTTCTAGTGCATTATACTGCAGATTCAGTACCTTTGTAAACCAAGAGGTTATTCCTCTCCTTTCTTTCCTGGGAAGTTTTAGTTAATAAATTTTTAATGTAACTAACAATCAACTTGGAATTCTTAACTGGTATTTTCATGACAAACTGTACCAGCTGTGAATGGCCAGGCTGACCTTTATGATTTTTTCTCATTTTTCTTTCAGCCTTAGAATGCTGAATAAAAGATTTATGGCCTAGGTTAGTAGAAAACTCATAACAAATATCACTATCAGTTAATGAATAGAAATACATTCGGGTCTAATGCTGATAATTTCTAAGCTGAGAAACAAAGTAGTGTTTTTTACATCTCTTTACAAAAAATGACAGAAATTAAGATCTTTATCATGTATCCTGACTAATCCAGGATGAGCAAATGTATTTATTCTCTCCACAAAGTCTTTCTGCAGTCTCAGTGGCTATGATTTTATTCTTTATGTGCATTAATCCTGAACAGCCATGTAGATGTTCATTTGTACTAAACCATGCTGTATCTTAAAACTTAGCTGTAGATAAGAGGGATTGATCTCTGATGCAGGGTTGTCATTAGGGCAAATCATACCTATCAGCTGTGTCATGACAAACTATCAGCTTGTGCCAAAGAGTGCCAAAGAGTGTGAGAGAAACCAGGTTATGTAATCCCACTGTAGTTTTATTTTGGAACAAAAGGGTGCTGCTTGGTTCTGATCATTAAAACAATGAAAATTTTTCCTGTGGTTAAGAGTGAGGACATATTGGTCCATAAAAATGCAGTATGTTGTACTTTTATTGAGCATGGGACTGATATATTGGTGGCATATTCTAAAAATAAAAATGTCTAAATTTCATGGCTCTTGAATCTAAGAAATTAAATCAGTAGCTGTTGATCTCCTGTATATCTTACCTTTAAGGTTGCTATATTAGATTTTAATGATTTTATTTGCTTGGATGTTTTAAGGCTTTGTAAATACCTAGCTGCTTTGTTTGGCAAATATCAAGCAGAAACTAGTGTCATGGAGGCTACTAGTAAAGCTTAGCTCAAAATAATTACTCTGTGCTGTAAGTATTGTTAAAAGATTCCTAAGTCCAAAGTGCAAATCTTGTGGTTTTACATGCAGTAGAACTGCAATTCTATTTGCTTCAGATTGATGTAGCTTTATTGTATTTTGTTGTGAAAGCCACAATCTCTGTCCTATTATTCGTCACATTTAGAATCTTAGTCCATGAAACTTCCAGTATAGGTTTAGATACTGTTGTTTTCAGTGTTCTGAAGTGCAGGTAACCTGTTTGAACTCCAACAGCAGAACTATGGTGGGGAGGCAAAGGGCACATCTCTAAGACACTACAAACATAGTTATCCCTCTTGGTGCAAAAAGGCACAAGACCAATGGAATGAAGATTATGCCATACAAGCTTTTGGATTGGGCTGACTCTGTGAAACTGTTTATGAGGGCCAGCAGCTAAGATATTGGGTAGTGAAAAATGGTGATTATCAGATGCTTGAAGGGAACCAGAACAGACAGAGAGTACATCAAAATAACAAAAAAGTCCTTTTTCTCTTAAGTCACAGCCTTGTCTTGTCTCTTGTAAAACTACATTAAAAATTATTTAATATTACAACTCAACATACACAAAATATAGGAACAAAATAATCCAGGAAATCCCCAAGAAGCCCTTTTACCAAAATGAAAACCAGCTTTTCGTATGAGAGTATTTTTTTCTGGGAAGTTGTTTGGTTGTTTTGTAAGGTTATTTCTTGGTTTGTTTGGTTTTTTTTTTTTTTTTTTTTTTTTTTTTTTTTTTTTTTTTTTTTTTTTTTTTTTTTTTTTTGTTTTTTTTTTTTTTCTTCTGAGGGTCTAGTAGTATTCCTTCCTGTATCTAAAGCAAAAGCATCTCTTTCTGTAGAAAGTGTGAGGCTTCTGAACTACCCCTGAGAACTCTGTATCTCCACTACTCCCTCTAAACCCACTTCAGCATTTGGAGCCTGCCTATTTTGAAGTTTCTCATGATAGATGCATGCTGGATGAGGAATTGGCATTATATTGTCAGAAAAGCTATTTAGCTTTGCTGGGATGTCTTTTCTGGTGGCCTTACCATCTGCAGGTATATAAAAGTAACACATGCTCAGTGAATTCAGAATAAGGACAGTTTATGGAGGCAGCCACAGAACATTACAGGAATTATCTAGTTGCCTGGGATATTAAAAAGAACATCAGAGATAAAATACTAATCTTATTGAAAACTCCTACAGCACTGAGAAAGAGATAATAGGACTCAGGGTTTAGGAAAAAGATTGATCTTTCTGACAAAGGACCGACATCATTAAAAATGCTAGAAGTTTGGATCAGCTCCACTGAAATTTAAGATATTTCTTTGAGTTTGCACAGACAAAAGTGAAGAAATAAATTAGCCATCGGTTTCTAATTTTTTTTTTAAATAGTCTGGTAAATGGATGCTTGTTCCCTTCTTTTTCAGAGGGCTTTCTATTTAGCTCACATTTCATTTCTTAATGAATCAGGTCCTTCTTGAAGAGACAGAGTTTGATCTTCTGCTATCTTTTGAGTCACTTTGCTGGAATTAAATGTTTAGACTTTACTTGCCCATAAATATGGTATTCTAAGACACAAGTATTTTATGTCTTCTAATTCCTCATGCTTGTATGGGCTCACATGTTGAAACTTGCCACTCTAGTATAAGTCTATAAATAGCCCCTATGTAGTCTTCTAAGTCTTCTTTCCTCCCTTACTTTTTAATACCTTTTAATGTACTCATTATTAAAAGTTTTCATTGTACAAAGACCTTTGCTGCAGAGATGCATAACATATAGACAGGCACAGGTCTCCATTTACCATGGTCAAGCAGGTCAAATGAATCAGGATGTAGATAAGAGTTTCCTAACAGAGGATATGTTAAGCAGGACAAACTGTGTTGACTGAGTTTTGTCACTAGAGCTTTATAAACATTATATGTAATTACCGTCTTTGATCATTTCGCTGGCTAATAGCTATATTATTTTGGTTTTGTGGTATTGTTCAACTAAAGGAAGGCTATAGTTCCTCTGCCACTGTTTTTTGCCAATCTTTTCAGTAACATGACCATTTTTCTATTGTGGGACTGGAAAAGAGACAGAGACCAGACAACATGCATCGTTCAGGGGACCTCCTCTGCCAGAGACCTTATGATTCTCACATTCCTGGTTTATTCATCTCAGCTTTGAAATGTTCAGTTTCCAGCTTAAGAACAGGGTATGGAAGAAACTTATCAGTTTGCTTTATAAGATGCTGCCCCTCATTGTGTTGGCTGATCTGTGTCACTGGACCTTGGCTGTAGGCCTGACAATTAAAAACAGATGGTGGGATTAATGCCACTGTAAAAGGCAGCCACAGTAAATGGAGATAGAGAGGTATAGGACTCAGATTGGTTTCAGGCTTCTGTTATAGTGCTGGGGCTAGGCTTAAAATATTGTCCGAGTCCTTTTATTCTCTCTTTAATAGTGTGTATTTAACCACTTGGGAAATAGTGGCAGAGCAGCTTAAAATTAGCCATAGCCTTGGTCTTGGGCAATGATCACAGAGCTATTGAGTAATTCAGCTTGGCAGGGACTTGGGAAGTCATCTAGTCCTGCAGTACAGTTGCAGAAAAACAAAGCACAATTTGGTTATACTGCTCTAGTACTGCTGCCTGAGTATATACGAGAAAAGAAAAAAAATCTAAAAGTTTTTATATAAAAGGAACTATTTCTGTAATTTTAGTCTAAAATACTAGTAATTTGTTTTCTCTGTATGCTCCGTGTTTGTTGTAAAAATACACATCAACAAATCATGGTAACATGGTTAGTAGAAGAAATTAAAAATAGGAGCAATTTCTGACATTTATTTAATTTTCTAAATGACTGTTGGTTTTTATGATAATACCACAGTCTATAAAAGGAAGAACATTCTAAAGATTTCTCCATTTTGAAAGTCATCCACATATAATTATTATATTATGAAATACAATTATGATACCCTCAGGAATTTTCCATCATCTTTACAAACAACCTGGCAAGGAAGTAAAAAATGGCAGGAAATAATTTTTAAAAATTTTGCATCTGTTTTATCTCACTATATAAATTTAAATACAAATCTCTTAAAATATAATTGTAGTGCTCTTACAACAAATTATTTTAGAATGTGCTCCTTAAGACTACGTGTAATGACAAAAACATTTACTCCTCCCTAGGGAGGTGGTCCTCTAAAGATAGAGCGATTATAAAACTATCGAAACACCAAATTTTGTTGCTTGGAAATAGTTTTTTGTTTTTTGTTTTTTTTTAAGTTCATAATTTTAGATGTAGAAGGTAAGGAGTGCTTATTTTCATCACATCTCTTAATTTACCTACACTGAATTTCCTCTGTCATTTTTCTCATCCTGGACCATAAGGTGCCTCTGCATC
Organism: Aegithalos caudatus; assembly: GCA_013389925.1. Taxonomy (NCBI): domain Eukaryota; kingdom Metazoa; phylum Chordata; class Aves; order Passeriformes; family Aegithalidae; genus Aegithalos; species Aegithalos caudatus. The sequence goes on along the minus strand of WEIU01000669.1, from coordinate 107,018 downwards.
TCTTTACAGTGGTAGATGTCTGTGTAATCTTTTGTACCCTCATTATCTCCACACTTTTCATTGTCATATATGGATCCCATTACAAAAAGGCATGGATGGGATGATATAACACATGCATATTGAAGGACCTGTATAGGAGGCAAGAAGAACTGTGGTCGACATCGGTAGAAATGGAGTTCATACTTGGTGGACCTGGGAAATGGAAAGATCTCTCTTGTGCCTTTCCCCTGTCCTAATGTGGAGGTATACTTGGTCACCTGGACTGAGCTGGGTTTGTGCAAATTGCACTGCAGTGTGGATGCAAAGAAAAAAAGGTGGGGCCACACTCACACAGCTGCTGTGCTGACCCATGTGAGATCTTTGAGGATATGCTGGTTTGAAAGCAAAACTAGTAAGAGACCCCAAGTCAGAGAAACAATTTAATAAGAGGAATAAAAGTAAAATAAAATAAGTGCAATAGTACAAAAGATCACTGACGGAGTCAGAATACAACCTGACACGCTGTTAGTTAGGGTGGTGGTGGCAGTCCAGATGAAGTGGTCTTGTTGAAGCAGTGATCCTGTAGAAAGTTCTGGTAGCTCTGGTCCTCCAGTAGTCCAGCAGGTAGGAGCCCCTCTGTGCTATCCCAGATTATATCCAGGTGGGAATGCTTGGCTCCTCCCCCTGGGTGGAGCATCTCACAATGGGCTGATATCATTCTGTGAGTCATGCAATGGGTCCTTGATTTCCCATTAAACAGAGAGAGCTCCCAGAGGGAGTTACCTGTGAGTCATGGGCAAGGCATTGATGACCCATTAACAGAAGATAGCCCAGAGGAAGGGGGCAAGGGAAAACACTGCCCCACCCAGCTTCAACAGCTCATGAGGGTGGTGATAGAATACATACTTTGGGCACATCTTACATTGTAACCTAGAACAGAGGGAAAGACCATGCTTGAGCCTCCTGTGGTCCTTGTGCTTCTGCAATGAGTGCTGAGTGTCCACAAGCAGATGCTGTAGCCTAAGAGCCAGATCTTCCTCTTGACTTCCTCAGCAATAAGACCGCAGTGGATGTAAGGAAGAGACTTTATTACCTGTAGCAATCTCATGAATTTGTGGGCAAGTGCACATCTCTGGAGTGGTTCAGGAGTCTTCATGTGGCTCCTGATATTGGAGACAAAGAAAGATAGGAAGAGGAGATCTTGAGGGGTGCATGTATTGTGCTGGGGACGTCAGTTGAGGCAGTTGAGCGCCTTGGCAGCTGGAACACGTGCATTGATAAGGTGGGAGAATGACCCAGCCTCATCCTATTTCATGCTGCCCCACACAAGCTGCATAGCCTGGTGTGTGTTATCATTTATTCATGAGAGGACTTCTCACCATGTTTCAGTAAAAATCACTTCGACTGCAAAGACTGCTGATGACTAATCAGAGCACATACCTTACTTTGTGTTGCCTATTCCAGCTCCCCAAGTACTGCTGTTACTGGCACAGGTACTGTGTGAGCTCATTCAGGAAGCACCCTGGGACCCAAAGTGCTGAACAAGGGTCTTGTTATTAGCAGGGCAAACCACAGGCTCATTCCCACAAGCTTGTGCTCATTCTTGCCTTAATCCACCAAAGCCTGTAAGTATGTGCTTATCTTGAAGAGCATGAAGTACTCTTGAGTTTCTGTCGGCTACTCACATGGTTCCCATTTCACTTGGCTTTAAATGTTTTTCTGAATCAGGGTCAGAAGACACTTTTAGGGACTGAACCCATAATGCCCAATGTTTTTCCGTTCCTAGTAAGCTGTCCCAGATGTGTTGCACAGTTAAACAAGAACAGCCTCATTGTTCAATAGTTCAAACTGAAACATAAGGTGACCTGCAGGTGGATCACCCATGTGAGAAGTGTGTCAATTTGGCAGGACAATGATACCTTCTAAGAATTAAACTTCTTGTCTTCAGACTACAGCCAAATTACAAGTAGAGCAAAAATAAGGGCTGAGCCACCACCCTTGTCCAGATGAAAAGATTACTTCATCCTCTAAGGGTGTCATGCAAGCTTCTTTAATGATGGGCTAATTTAAATTTCTTATGCTTTAGCTAAGATTAGTTCATCTAGTGACATTTAAATTTCATTTGCTTCCAGTAATTTTTTGTGCAGAATGTTGCAGATAACAGAAATGGCAGATTATGTAAATAGCATTTTATAAACAGCAGCTTTTTTCAAGCCATTGTTCTGAACATTCTACACAAATTGCCTTTGTACATGTCCCTCATTTTAAATATGTTTCTCTGACCAGACACTTTGCTTCAACAAACTTTTATAAATTTCACCTGTCTCCCAAAGAGTATATTAGTTAAATTAAAATTGTTGTTGAAAACCAGTTATTTCATTGAATAACAATAGCAAAAACATTCCTATGCAAAGGGCAAAAGATATAACCCTGCCATCTGCTACAGTCAGCAGCAACAACATCACCAAGTGTAAGAAAGATCTGATAGTACTTGAAGTGAGATTGCCAAACAATTCACAGAAAACCATACACCTACCTTTATTTTTTATTATGATATTTGGAAGCCTTTTCTAATTATAGAAATGAGAACTTCAGACATATATTTAAGCTGAATATTCATACAAATCCTAGCGCTAAACTGCATCTTTTCACATGTCTGATTCATGCAAGGACAGTGCTGTCACCAGTAAGCAGCGCTGCTCAGTAGGGACTTTGTTGGGGTGGCATAAGGACTTGCTGCCAAGCATGGGGCTTTGCAAGTCCTTGCAAGTCCTTGAAATAAGAACCCAAGTAGGAATTGCTAAGTATGGTTTCTGTCTAACTATGAGATTTGAAGTGAAAAGCTTAAAAAAAAAAAGAAAGAGAGTGAGAGAGAGCAAATGAGAAGATGGATTTGCTGAAAAAAGATGATACAAGCTGAAGGCCAAACATAAATCCTTGTGCTAAACGTCAGAGGGAAAACACAAAGAAAAGCAGCATTTCCAGTTGTATTACTGAGGGTAGATAAGGGATTGAATTAAGCCCTGCCTCTCCAGCGGGGGTGAGGGTTGTGTGGATGCTTGATGGTTCCCTCCCAGCAGCAGCAGCAGGTTACACCATCCCCACCAAGCATGAAGACTGCCTTCCTCCAGGAGCTACACCCACAGGCTGTGCCAATGACTGGGGCTTTTACAAAACTCTCTATTCTCTGTATTGCACCTCTCTGTGTCTTCCCTTTCTGGATTTGTGAGTGATTTTCAGAAATACCAAGATTCCAAAAGGAGCCAGAAGGAAATAATTTTATGTGAATGGGATTCTGCTGGCCTTTTTGGGGTCAATTAATTATATTCAGCTTGACTTATTTTTCTGGGTTAGGTTTTTCAATGTCTGACCTAGAGGGAATCAAATGAAAAATATTTGAAAAGTGCAGAGAAGTAGATGAAAAGTGTTGTGGAAATTTGTCATAAATGATACAAAGTATATATTGCAGAAATAAATGGTAGGAAGACAAAGTTGCACGAAGGGTGAACATGCAATTAACAGTGAAGTCACTTAAAGCCAGAGGTCACTGATGAGTATATAAGTATATGCAGAAACAACCAAACCTTTTAATTGTGTAATGATTATTAGTAATTATTATTGAGGTATCATTAAGGTATTTATTATAATTAGATTGTTTAATTTATTAATATCTACTATCTTAAAAATTACCATAATTTAAGTAGATTTTATCTCCTTTTTCAAGATATTATCTGCTACATGCTTTCATTATAGCTCAAATATAAATGAATGATTTCTAGGACATGTACTTAATAGTGCATAACTACTCAAAGAAATTCTTTTATATTTATGTTTGAGATAACAGGATTGCCTAACACTTTTATGGCAGATGCAGGACAACAAACTCAACTATGTACAAAACTGTAAAGCTGTAAAATATACAGCTATATACATGACAGAACAATTAAGGGTCATTGCATTTTTGGGGGGAGGGCAGGGGTGAGAAGAAAAAAACATGTAAGCTATAATGCGACTATCCACTTGACATGGATCTGACAAGCATGACCAAAGAAGAAAGCATGAACATGGAGAGGGATGGAAAGGGTTCGTTTGAGAGGCATTTAACTTTCTCTAAGTTCCACTGAGCTGAGGATGGGGATGGAGTACACTCCACAGAAGAGAGCAGTTCAACAGTTGCACTAGAAGCTGCCTCCATACTGCATTTAGCACAAAAACTGGTTTTCTACCACTATGACTATGAGCCATAGATGTTTGAAAACCTTGGCAGCCCTGTGGAAACTTTTGGTCAAGTCCTGGGGCAGCAAAAGCTCTCAGCACAAGTCTCATGAGCTCTTTGGAAGCTGCAGTTATTGCAGAAAAAGCCCAGGGGAGGCTGCCAGTCCCACAGTCTGACCCTTGCATGTGGGATAAACACACAGCGGGGAACCTGCTACACAGTTTCTGGATTCTGTCTCTCCAGGCAGGGAGAAGAGATTGTCTTCTTGCCTCAGAGAGTCAGAAGGCTTAAGTAGACTAATACAGGGATGAGTAGAGGTATTTTTTGATGTAACATCTGGTCAAAGTGGGCCAGCAAGGACTAGCAATAAGTCACTGCGTAATAAGGAGGGTTGTCTTCTCTCTATCTCATCCATCAGAAGGAGATACAAGGATGTTTTATATACTGTCTCTCTCCCAGTTGGACAACTGTACCTTGAGGGACTGAAGAGAGGGAAGAACTCCCAGACAAAGGAGCTTTCAGGGATGTTAGCGGGTGGCAAAGGAAAAACCCCAATTTTTGAGAAATGGAAGGATGTCATAGCAAGGCTCATATACTGCTGTTTGTGCTTTTGTGCTTCCTACTGTCTGGACCTCCCCAGATCATTGAGAGGACAATGTCCATCCTGTTTTAGAGAAGAACATGTAAACAGGTACATGAGTACTTGCTTTGGACTTTTTTAGGGTAACCTAAGGACGTAAGACAGTGACAGGTGTGATTGGGTGGCTGGTTCCTGACTGTGTTGAAGTCATCAACTAATATCCATTACAGCCAAAAGATGGCTTTGACTTTGAGCTACTTTCAGTGTAATATCTAGCTCCTAGTTTTGATCTCGTAGGTCCTTACTTTCCTAGCAAAATTTCCAAGAAGATATTTATCATACAATTTCAGAAAAATGTAAAGCTCATTATGAATTCTATTCAGTTAGTTAAACCACTTAAATAAATTTCCACTACCATGACATTTCTTATGGCCATTTTCAGAAAAATATAAAACAAAGTTCAAAATGTTTTAAAAATGTAAGCAGAAATACTTATTCATAATTTATTTTAAAAACTTTTCAAAACCTGGGTAGTCTGGGATGAGCTATTTTATGTAAATTGTATGATATTTTCTCTCTTTTGATAGAATTTGGAAGAAAAGAGCTGAAGTTGAAAGCTGTATTCAATACCAGAAGCGTATTCTGGTACCGAATAATAATATTTTATATTCAGCATTAACTTTGGAGAGGCTATCTGCATTCCACACACATTCCTGAGATTTTGCTAGGTTGTTAGATAAATATACAGAAATTGCATATATATGTATATACACACACCTTTTAAAGGTCTTTTGCAATCAAATCTTCTATAGCTCCATCCAAACATATCTATTGTCTTAAAATTTTGCTTTTATCTCCTCTCTGAGGTTAAATACAAAACTGGATCCTGCTTTCTTGCTTGTCTGAAAAACTGAAAAAATCTCTAGCTTACCTCAAAACATCTTTAATCTTCCTCTCCCCACTTCTTTCTCAATTCTCTTTCAGAGGGTACTTTTTTCATCTTCTCAACATGATAAGAATGCAAAACTCAGTTTGGGGATCTAAATTAGAAGTTGGTAGTCTAGGTGTCTCACCAAGAGAAAAAAGCAGAGAACTCCAGAGAAGAATTCAGTTCTCTAAATAAGGCTGTAAATTATTTGGTTAACCTAATTAGTTACCCTAAGTCTAAGTTGCTTCTCTAAGTGTTCTACCCTGGTGACTCCCTGACTTGTGGATGAATAAAAAAATTTGATGAATACTTATGGAACAAACTTTCAACTACTGTATCCCTTTTGATGCTCATGATTTAAAATTTACAGGCTGGTTTTTATTCATGTCATGTGCACAATAGGACTTATATAAAAAATAACTTTATGTAAAAAATAACATGCAATGTAGGACTTAAAACCTTTTGATCAGAACTAAAATGACTAAAATCTTTAAACATTTCCATTACTTAATTTTCTGTTGTCTGCATTATTTTATCCACTTTTCCTTCACCAAAATAAACTGTTTTCTATTTTGTAAGTTCCTATGTTAATATTTAATGGAAGGATGTGATCCGAGCTGCAGTATCAGAGTACTTTCAAAGTAGAATTAATTACTAGTGAAAAAATTGTCTTGAAAATTAGTAACACTTTTGTCTATTGTCTAAGTATATCACTAACATCAGTAAGCTTGGTTGACAATTTACAGATTTTCAATTGTAGAGAGAAATGGTGATCAAATAATTTTACCACTTGACTTACTAGGGCATATAAAAATTTAAAAAGTCAGCAAGTAATTCTGGTGCTTAATCAGTTAGTTTCCTTTAAGCTACAGTGTCCCTTTTTTAATGACAATTCTAATGTAAAGATATCAAATAAGGAAAATCCACTACAATAGCATCATGGGCTCTGTCATTGCTTCTTTCTTGCCACAGTGATTTTTCTGAAATGGAATGTGTCTTGTCCCTCTGAAAGTATAATTAATGACTACTGGGAAAAGCGGCATTGGCTTTAAAGTGATTATATATGCTTTATTTCCAAAATTAAGTTTACTTAAATAGTGTATAATTCCAACCAATTACCAACCATTGCTGTTCTAGTTAATTCTAATACTATTTAAGTGAACCTGTCACTCCTACACTGTATTTTTGTAAGAGATCACCAGCATAAGTCTGGCAGTCGTGTCAGTTCCCAAGGCAGAGTAGTGTCATATGTTTCAGTAAAAAAATTGAAGAAATTACTCAATGATTTTTGGACAACACTAATTAGCTTATTAAACCTATAACAAGTCTTTGAAAATTAAAATTTTATTTTCAAAGTAGTAGACGTTTACTGCAGCTGCATGAGCTTGGAGCCTGCTCTCCCATTTCACACTGATGCTGGACAGCATCCCACCACTGCACTTGGGATGAGGAAGTGTCCCCCTGCACTGGTCAGCTGGGGTTTTCCAGCAGAATATGAGAGTACAGTGTGAGTGCCAGCTACAGCTGAGACACCCTGGCTCCCAGTTACCCTCTAAGTAGGGGGCCCAGGACCAGAATGGGAAGCAGATGTCACCTCCACAATGCCATTATCTGCAGTCAGTGCTGGAAGTCACCATGTACCAGATATGCAAAAGCAGCTGTCACCCTTGAAGACTATTAGGTATAATTTCCAAGTTTTTCCCATTCTTTCTATTCTGGGGGTGATAAACTCCTTATTCTTTCAAATAACCACTGAAGCAATGACAGAGGGGCAATGTCTTTCAAACCAAAACAGCACTTTCTATGTGCTATGCATCTTTGTTCTGGATTTCTAGGTCTATTTTTTCAACTTAATGTTTCTCTAAAAATGCACTTTCTGCTAGTTGAATCCAGTGGTGAATGCACAAGCCAAAGTGAACTTCCATCTCTACTATCTATATTGTCTATCAGGCTGTCTATAAAAGCTATTTGCTTGTATGGTCCCTGTCACACAATGTTGTCAGCAGAAAAAAATTGAGGGCAAAATTTCTTTTACTATTGGGAACTATAACATAGTGTAATTCAGAAGTCACAATAAAACCTCATGGATGTTCTCTGAAATGTGCTGGTGGTTTATTGCTGTCTAAAGAATGTCAGTTTTCTCCTGTCCCCTGAGTAAGCAGATGGGACTCTGAATACTGCAAGAAATTGAGTATTTAGATTTAAAGGAGACTACAGTGAATAAGAGGGTATTACAGCACAGCTTGATAGACCTCCATGCTGAAGGAAAGGGAGAATGTGGTTGTCCTGTGTGTATTTCTGACCTGTACGGCCCCTTAGGGAGGAAAATGGGTCTCTTTTGTTCACCCCTTTCAGAATAAGAAATGCAAAGGCAGTCCAGCATAACCATGACAAAACCTCAGTGGTGGTTATAGAGTTAAGGACAGGAATCCTCTTTCCAGGACTGGCTTATGAAATCTAAACTCATGATACCTGCTGGTGTGAATGTTTTATTACAGCTGGTAAAACTACAATGACTTCCTTTCCCCCCAGCCTCATTATTGTTTGAGAGATGTGGTGGGAAGAAATGCAAACAGAAGAAATCTTCTTTTCTTTGCTTCTAACTTGACATGGGTGCTGTTCCACCAGGTCTGGCTGGTGGAAGGATTGGCATTGTGTTTACATTACATTTCTTATCTCTGATATCAGAGGGCAGGGTTTTTCTCTCTCTCATTCTCTGTGATCAGTAATTTTTGGATTGATTTGCCACAGAAGGTAGCAGTCCCTACTTTCTGATATCATCTTCAGGATCATTCCTTAGATGAGTCTTTTGTTATAATAATCTACATATTTATCAGCTAGCTGCTTTTTCTGTGGTCTAATAACAGGAGGAAAAAGCAGCATCTGTTTTCTGTTGGGGATGTGCTGTGGTGTCTCTTGACATGCATATCCCATCAACAACTCCACAGGGCTGCCCAGCAAATCCTCTCCAACTAAACTGAGGAGCCTGTAAAACATCCAATAGGGGAGCCTGAGCCTGTTTTTGAGGCAGGAGCACCCCGGGGTTTCACTCTGTCACAGAGCTGGGACACAGTTGCTTTGTGTCAGGAGCTCCTGGGCTCTCTGCTCTGGATGTAGTCAAGAAGCCTGTGATCAGACGAGTGATTGTTGCTTCACAGACAAGGAAAACTGAGAGGATTTTGAGTGCCTATTTCTCTATCCATTTTTTCTTTTAAACTTTGTTTTTAGATGATTAATTTATATTGCATAACATGACACATTCTCCCTTTTAGTGTAACGTTAGACTATCTGATTATCAAGCTTACTGCTATGTGGGACTCTAGATCCCCAAGGGTCTTCATCTGCCAATAATCTTAATTACAATTCACTGTAATTAATATCTTATCTATTTTCTCTACTTTCCACTTAGAAAATTCAAAATGCTGACAAGTAAGCTCTAGTATTTGGTGAATGTAATAAGTAAGGAGGAATTGGCAGCCACTAAATTGTCAAACTTTGTTAAAATTAAAACTGCAGTTAAGCTTTTGATGAGGCAATAAAAATAAAACTTAACCATAACCATAGAGTGGAATACTTGGGTTTAGTTATTGTGCTGAATCAGCAGCTGTTGAGAGCGAGGCCACGACAGGTTCCTCTCCAAGGAACTCCTGCTATCAACCTTGTATCCCCTTTCTGGCATATGTCACTCTGGTAAGCCTTCTTTCACAGTCAAGTATTTATCCTATTTCTAAACTCTTTAGTCTAGAAGAAAAAAAAGAGAGTAATACTTTAATCTCCTGAGAATTTTAGTTGCTCTATCACTTAATGACATCTTGGTTTCTGATATCATCAGAGGTGTCAGCCTCTGCTCAGTTGAACCTTTGTGCCAATCATTTGGAGCAGCACACTGGCTATGATTTAATATTCCTCTTTTCTTCACTGTGAATCCACACCCAGTAGCACTGAACATGTAGTCCAAAAACCATACACTCAGAAATTGTGTGATAGAGATATGTACAAAGTCAGACAAAAGTATGGGCCGCTTCATGCCATACCTACTTAGACCAGAACTCCTTGCTCTGGAATATTATGCATGTTTGAAAAGGGTTCAAGATGAGCATGTGCAAGTTCATGGTAGGAAAGCACAGCAAGAGTTATTAGACATAGAGAAGTTGCCTTTAATGAACTACAGAAAATTTCCATTCTCCCTAATGAAATTTGTCAGGATATTCTGTTACATACTTTTTACTAGGCTTTTTCTTTCAGGCACTCTTGCATGTTCCTCAAGCACTAGTCATTCCTTGTGGCGTTAGAAAGAGTCCAGAAAAAAATAAGGAAGAAGACTGGGAGTGATCAGGGAAACAGCATTCTGTTAAAGGTTTTTTTTACAAGAAGTCATGGTAGATCACTGCAGTAAACTAACTTTGAAGTTATATGTGGCAATTTTCACTAATGTTACATAAAAAATCCCACACATGACTGAAGGAGAGGAATGCAAATGAGGAATAAACTGGTTGGGACAGGGGAATGAAGAGGAAGCTGACTCAGTATCACCCATATTCTGATGTTATTCTGAGAAGGGGTGGGCTTTTCTCCTTTTCTCAGAAGGGAGGGTTGTTTTTCTTCATAAGGGCATAGAGAAGAGCAAAACAAAATTTTTAAGAGGATGTTAAGGGAATTGTAGGGAATTGTAAACTTGTGCTTAAGGGAAGCTTAAGTTTAATCTATAAGGATTTATTACTGTGGAAAGGTTGGGGTGAGAAAAGGGATCTGTTCTGCCTTATGGTGGTTTGTGCAGTAGAGGTGCATGTGTGTTTGTATATTTACACATATTGCTTATCTACTGTCACAGTATATGCAAATACATATATATATATATATATATATATATATATATGCTAGTGTATGCATTGTATTGCACTTGATATACAACATCAAATGCCATGAGAAAATATCCAAAATGAACTGGATGTGAGGTGAAACCTGGTGGCTTGTCTCTGACATGAGCCATGCAAGAAGCTCATGAGAGAGAGGCCAAGGCACATGGCATTGGCAGGAAGAGGATCATGTCCCTTCCATCACACCAAGACCTGTCTGATCTGTGGAAAAATGGAGACAGGATAAACCTTTGGGGATAAAGTTTAACATCCCTTCTCACATTTCTAGTTTTTAGTGATGACTTTTCTTGGTATTATTGCAAATAAAGCCTACTATGTATTTAAAATCCTTGTCCTACAGTCTGATGGGGAGATGCTTTCAGTGCAGGGCTTGGCAAGGCTGGCAAAACGAGAATAACCTGTCCTTGATAAGGGAGGGTCAGAGAGATAGGGTACAACAGTACTGTAAAATGGAAAATTCTTGCTAGTTTCTACAGATGAAAAACACTGGCTCTGTAACCATAGAAACATGATGGGCCAAGGATGATGTTGAACTTCTGATGAATTTCTTTTGTTTAGAACAAAATGCTGTTTGGAGGAAGAGATATAGTGTAGATAAGGTGAAGTAATAACAGTATTTTGCTTTCTGTACTTCCTTCCCTCTTAGGTTTTGGAATGCTTTATATAGTTCTTATTATTCATCTTACAGGACAGGAAAGACATAGCCAGGGAAGCAAAGATCAGTTCCAAGTCACAACGCAGAAATATGAATTAATCCCACCTCTTCTCAGGTTAATCAGGGATGCATTAGTAGAAATAACCAAAATGCTTGAAAACATATTTTTGAGATAGAATTTACTTGACATGTGACGTGATTTCCTGCCAGAAAGACAAGGTACTCAGCCTTGCTGTTTGGCTAAGTGTAAATTGGAGATGTGTTACACTGCTCTGAACTACCAGCTCTAATATACTCAAAGTCTGGGCAACTGCTCTGATTTCTTTCCTAAGCTAAAGGCTTCACTTTCTACTTCTATGACTTTTTTGCTTGTGATATCCCACATATATGGATATATTTGGGCTAGGTGGATGTTTCTACCCTGCTTCAGTCACAGCGTTAATAGCATGGAAATATAGTTTGAATCTTTCACTCTGTCCATGACAAAAAAAAAATACACTCTATAAAATTCATGAATTTTTTCAACAGTAACTCTTAAATACTCACTGAAGATTTAGGATAATATTCTGCTCTCCCATAAAATAATAAAGTCTATTTACTTGGGGGCTATTTGGTATAAATGAGGAAAAAAGTTTTCAGTAGAAGTGACAACACGAACACACTGGGTTAGTCTAAGCAAGAAGGGCAAATTTGTAGAAAGCTGGACAATCTTGCTAAATGTCAGTTGTCTTATATGTTGATGTGAAGCAAAAGTCTCACCAACATGAAAAAATAGATGTCAGCCTCAGTGAACACTGGAGATCATATACTGCAATTGCTGAAAATAAATGGAACACAAATGTGTTGCTTGAAATTATTCACCAGGATTTTGATCTATATCCAGTTTCTAAAAATACCAGCAGTGCAAAGGCATTTTCTTTCTAAACCCATAGTAACTGCACTTAATCTGTGTAAGAAATCCATTCTGTGAAAGAAAATGTTGTTCAGTGTAAGACTGTCAACAGCCCTCCTTCCAAGATGAAAGAATATATGTATCTGCATAAATATCAAGGGTACTCACCAAGCATCCACAGATATGACATAGGATATGATAGCAATTAATAATATGGCAATTAGAGAACTAAACAACAAGCTTAAATCCCACAGTAAGTACCCTTTCAGTCAGTGAAGGAACTAATTTTTCATGCGTCCAGGTTAAAAGGGAGACACTTTTCTTTTGGAGCCATGCCTACTTGAATGAGTAACAGTGGATAGTAATTTGTGCTCCTGACAAGCTGGGGCACCCTCTGGGACCTTAGCTCTGTGTAGGCTGCAGAGAGGTTCTTCTGTGGGGCACCTTTCCTGCCCGTGGGTGCCTCAGAGTCCCTTAGCAGAGAGTCACCCAATACAAGCATTCCATGACATAAGGGTCAGGTGCCAAAGGCAAGAGAACTTTCAGAGCCCAAACAGAAGTACATGGTGAATTTCAGATTCAGTAGCAGCTCACTTGGGATCATTTGATCTTAAGTACTGGATTGTGCTTTATGGCCATATTAAACATTGTCCTGCAGAGATGGGGGGTTTTATCTCATACTTAACCTCTGTGGTTTTGTTACTACTTTGTCAGATTCTCTTGAGGTGTAATAGTTACTGAAATTATTAACAGCAAAAGAATCAAATAGAATTTCAAACATTTTTTCATATCCAGTCTTTCATTGGAGATCAGGGATGTCAGGCCGTTTGGATTGTATGTGGTACACTCTGGGTCTTTTTGGTCCTGGTTTCAAACAGCTGGATTCTGCATCTGGGAAGAAACAGATTTTTAAAAAAAAACCCAAAAACTACATATGCCTGTCACACTCTCTTTGAATTGCTAATGGCAATAGAACTGAGAATTCATTTTCTATTCTGATAGGCAAATGATTAAATCAGCCTGTGTACCCCTCTTCAGCTCCTGTTTGAGCTGTCCAGTAGCCATGATGATTTGGCAATGAAATATGATTTAGGAGGAGAAATCTGATCTTGGGGGAGTTTTCATTTGTACAGACATACATGTGAATCTTCATGTAGCAAAAAGAATTGGTTCTAAGTACTGCATGTAGCAAAGAGGCTGATTAATTCTTTTGTGATAAAAGAGTTAAACATCTGTAAATAAAATGTTGTTTATTTTCTCGCAGGCACAAAAGTATCACTCTGTCTTTTCTGTATCAGGTCTGTTAACATTTATTTCCCAGTACACATCAGATGTCCTCTCTGACCCAGAATCTTGGCTCACAGGTGGTATTATTTGCCCAAGATAGTCAACCTTTTCTACTGCTTTCTTCGAGACTTTCCTTGCTTTTGCATAATGCTCAGAGTTTGTTAACTGTTATTGAAAACAAATTCCTTTTTTTAATGAGGAGCATAGGTAGTTGATGCCAAATTTCAAACAGAATATTGAAAAATAAACTGTTCATAAGAATATGAATGAGTTTTATCTAGGGAGTGTCACATAAGACAATTTAAATTCTGAGCTTAACTGCAGAACTGGGCTTTGAATTTGCCAGAGGAGGGAATTCTTCTTCCTGTGAAGACACTTCAAGGATAAAGGAGTTTGTTTGGAAAACTAAGTGTTTTTCAATAATAAGACAAACTGCCCCTTGAAAATATAAATTAATTTCAGACAGTTGCTATGAGTTTAGAAATTATCAGAAACAAGATATGTGTGTGTCAGTCTGTATGTGTAGGAGGCAGGCAGAAAGGGGGAAATGAGGTGTAATTCACACTCAGAAATGTAGGTCTGGAGGGGGGCAATTAGACTAATGAGTCTGACTCTCCCCCATTTTTTTTTTAATGTTACTAATGCAAGCACACAAAAAAATCTTAAACTCTGTAACAAATGTAAGGCTTCTAGTATAAAAGATATAAAATATCAAAAATGTTGACTGTGCCAAGGAAAAAGTGTAGGGAAGCTCAAGCAGGTTTCCAGCATCATGCCTCCCATCATCTCTGTTTACTTGGTGTATATATATATATCTGTCAGAAATATGAGGAACTGCAGTTTAAATAGGAGGGGCTTTTTAAAAAGATCTGTGTTAAAGTATAGACCAGTAAGCATTCCTATACAGTTCCTGTAGGTTAATATCCGGACGATCAACATCTACAAAAACCATGCTTTATTTAGACATTTATAGGATTAATCTCAGCCATGGCACTGATAATTTTCAACAGAAAATATTTGCAGAAAGTCTTCTGGCCCGCTGACTTATTTTTCATAAATTTTCAGATGTTTGAAATTTCTCTTTAGTTGTGTCTCCTTGTAGTTTGCAAACATTCAAAGCATTGTGTCTGGATTATTCAGTATCTGACGCATCAAGCTTCCTCCAGTCCACCAGTGCTTTCATTTTCCAGTGCATTGGCTAGTTTCACATAATGTTTCCCAGTAAAAAGAAAACCCATTAATTTTTTTTAATTGTTTTTAGCAGACTCTTTTACCTAATTTCGTCAGCCTTGTTGATCCTGCCTACCTTATTAACTCAATCAGGATATCGCCATTTTTTTTCTCCTCTTTCCTGTTTTCTTCTGTTAACTGGAAGTATTATTAAGGAGCAAGTATTTAGTAGGTTCAGTTTTGCTCTGAAATTTTTAAACTCCAAAAATGTTTATGTAAAGTGTTATATCTCTCCTCCTGATTTCACTTCTTGACATTTAGAATCAATTTGATGTTTAATGCTCTTAAAAAGAGCAGGATTGCTTTCAAAAGGAACAGTATTATGAAGCAAGGCAATGGCTTCAAAGCTATTATGACAACATCCATAATCCAAGGGCAATTTCAGTTTTCTTAAATTGGAAGCATTTTAGTACATTGGAAGTTGTAATAAAACTCTTATTTCTGAATAATCATATCTAGAGTTAAATGAAGATCTAATAATTTCTGCAGAGATGAGTAAGTAGTATACACAGCTGTGTTTAACCAGCACCATGGGTTAAGCAAGTACATGAGAGGGATACTTTGAACTGTCATAACTGGAGAAAGATACTGTCATCCTGGTCATATCTATTCTCAAAATAAAACAAACACACTTGAGAAATTGTCTGGTTTTACTTAGGTGACTAAATGTTAGACTTCTAAGCTGGATATCCTACACTACCTTAATAATTTACACGACAAACATGCAACCAGAGTAATTCAGCATATTTTGAGATACATCTCTAGTATGAACCTGATAAGTCTGCAACAGGACATCTGTCTTTAAATCCCTTAGTGAGAAACAGAGCACAACATTGGTAAAGGCCTAGGCATCTAATGTAGACATGTCACAGATAAATGAAATAAACTTTCCCCCTATTGAACAGATTTATGAAAACTGCTTTTTTGCATCTAAGTCTCTGATAGACAGTACACCCTCCAAATCGAGATCTTCTAAGGATCTTCTGAAGATTTGTGAGGGAATTCGTCTTTAGTATATTAGTCCATGGATGCTTTTAATCACCATCTACCAGAGTATAGGCTTTTAAATTTAGGAGCAAAGAAGTCTTAAATTGTAAAGGCATTAATGATTTGTCTGGAATTCCTATTCCTAGTCTGTTTGTCCTTTGTCTTGTTTTCGAGAAAAAGTACTGGCAGGATTTTCTTGCAAATTTTCTGTGAAATAAGCGTTTCCATCCCAAGAACATTTTAATGCAATTAAAATAATTTCTTTTCCAAGCTTGGGGTAAACATTTGTATTTTTGAATGTTTTTGGCACAAAATTTGTTAGTTTGTCTGCCAGAATCAAGATATACTGTTCCAATTGAATTTGAATGGTTTTACTTACTAGTCAAATTTTAAAATCTGTCCCATTGTCTTAAAATATGAAACTAAATATAATTTCAAACTGGGAAACTGGATTTTCTGTTTTCATATAAGAAATTGTATCAAAAAAGGGTCAATACTGTTCCTCTTCTATGTTTCAATTTCAATAAATTGTTATTTTTTGGAGAATAAAGCACATCGTTCCCAAAATACCCAACCAGTTTCACTGAATATCTTGTTTTCCAATACACAGGTGTGTGACATCCATTTCTGAGCCAGAGATAATAAGAAAGCTCTGTCCTACTGCCCTGTCTTTGACATTGCAATCCATGGGAATGTTTTATGGGAACAACACCATCTCTTTTTGTGACACTATGTACCCTGTGAGGATGTACTGCCTGCTAATGAAGGGCAGAAAGGAAAAGTAGGCAAGAGAACAACAACAGTAAATGTTTTCACTGGATGCAGAAATGGAATCACACAGCAGAAATGTGCAGAGATCAAGGATCTTACAATCATATAGACAGAAAATTTTGCTTTCATAACTTCAGATTATTGTTTCTTCCATAATCAAACAGGCAGACGTAAAAGAGACTTGGAGGAGCCTTACATAAAGGATAAATCCAAACAAATCTAGCTAGGCTTAATTATGTAAACATGGAGACAGATGTTCTTAAAGTCTTGGTTTTCCTGAGAATTTATAGGCAAAGGCCACTTGAGCAGTAACTTGCACTCACAGCACTGGTAGCCACAGACTAAATTGGTGTCTCATGGTTATCTAGAATGCATTTTTATGGCCTGACTCTTGTAGCTCACCATTGAACCTTCAGTTATCTAACAGCCCAACCCTTAAAGAGATATGAATTTGATCCCTTATATACTACTCTGGAGGAAGTTTTCAAGAAATGTAGCAAAACATAGTGATAAAGGCCTTATAAATGAATTTAGTGTTATGTAGATGAGATGGACTGGATTTAACTTTAGCTGATGCAATAAAAGATTTTCTAGGACTGAAATAATACTCGCTAAGCAGTATCTGTGATCACCCATGCTGAGAGAAAAAGGATCAAGACATGACAGGGAAAATATTCTGTGAAGACTCTTACCATAATTGACTCTGAACAGTCATAGTCGAGGTCATGCCCCATGTCTTTGCAGTGATGAGTAGGTGACATAAATCTTGGGAAACCAGACACCTACCCAAAAGGTAGCTTGGTACATTCAGGCTCAGATCTTATTTCAGGGTGAATATCATTTGGGGGAAAATCTCAGCAGAAACGTCTCTTGCTAGGGTTTCACAGGGGAACAAAGCCTTCTTTAGCTCAATTATTTGGTAATTTCCTCCCTCTTATCTCCTTGCAAATTTTAGAAGAGCAAAACTGTAAAAACCTGCAAAACTCCCAAAATGAAACTGCTTTTCTACTTGTTTCCTGGATTGTGCAAATTTTGTGGTTTGTTAATCATTAGCAAAGGTTAAGTATGCGTTTGTTACTTAGCAACCGTAATTGTTTTTTAAAAGTTTTATTTCAAAATTTATCTTGTATTTATCCATGTTTTTGTCTGCTCTTTTTCTCCTCCCTGTAACTCAAACTCAAGAAGATTTGAACACAGCAAGACATCTGGACTCATGATCTTTGCTCCCACCTGCTTGCAATAAACATGAAAAATGAGAACTAAAATGCAAACCAGTACAAGAGAACCATTTCCAATCTACACAAGGATCTTAACTGGTATTTGATTTGCTCTGTGAGGGCTTTTGCAATTTATTTTTCTTTTCAGTGTTTTGGTTGTGGTGGAGCTTTGTGCTTTATAAGTTTCAACCCAAAAATGGAATCCTAAATTTAGTTCTGAAAAGTGTGAATAATTTGGGTACTAGTTAAAATATAAGCCCTGCTGTATTTAGATTATATTCATGTACATTTTAACTTCAAATGAATATTTAACCCAGTGCAATATGAATATAAAGCTTATAAGCCTAAAGGTTTACCTGTTTTTTTTCCAAGTATGTCAATTACTGCAATAAAAGATGTTACTTGCCTCTAAAACCTTTGCTTTGCTTCCCCATTTTGTCATATTGACATCCTAGCTTAGCTAAAACCAAGGGGAACTTTCCTATTGAGTTTCCTGGGGTCAAAATTTCACTCTGTAAGTGAAAAAAAACAAAGGTAATTGTAAAAAAAGTAAGAATCATAGCCTGAAGATATGAAATGTTAAAGCAGCCAGCTATCACAGCTTCTAAACTCTTGTTTCTCCCTGGGAGCTGTGGAGCAGAGCATCCATGTGAACTGAAACTGCTGAGCCCTCTGGCTGCTCTGGAGCTCCATTCTTGGGAGCTGGTAGAGCAGAAGTTACCTGGAGGTCTCTGGCAGCAACATTAAGGTGGATTCCACTTATCAGACAACCAAACCATCCTGTTTCAGCTCTCTGCAGATATGTGGAATGCTTTGGAACTGTGAGTTTATACTGACAGGATGAGGGATGTACAAAAGGTATAGCTAGAAGGATAGGAGGAACTTTTGCCAAACTGTTTCTATTTCCCCTGTTTGGGAGAAGGCCTCTCTATGTAATCTCCTAGGAGCAAAACCAGAAACTCCCTGAGGCTGATGTCATGGGAAGCAATGGTGAAAATCAACAAATATTGGTGTGGCCCCAAACAATTTTGACTTCACCATTCCAGCCCTAGAAATTGCCTTGAACTCTCTCCTCTGACTTGGCTGAGAGCAAAAGTGGTGTGATTGCTCTTCAGGGGGAAGGGTTCTAGATGAAGCTCAGCACACAGACACAGAGAAGAAGCAGCACCAGCCTCCAGAAGAGTGCTGCCACAGCCCTTTGGCAGGAGGCAGCCGCAGCATGGATGGTGTGGGAGCCTCTTGGCTTCACAGAGATGTGCATGCCCCACCTGTGTGCTCTTGAAGACCACCTGCTGTCCTGCATCTCTTCTCAAAGCCTGAGGAGCTTCAGGCAGGTGTCCCGACTTCTCATTCCTCCATGAATAGGACTTAATATCCAGAAAACAAAGATAAATGTCTGAGGAAAGTTCTTGCTTATTTCCAGGAGTGTTCTGCAGATATGTCCCCAGATGGGAACAAACCTGCAGCATAAGCCACTCTGATATGTCCATCAATGTTTTTATACCAATATTAATTGCATGGTCTTTGGGTTATTCAGACTTATCAAACTGGATTCATCCTTCTAATGTACTTGTGTTTTTCTTCTATACAAAAAATAACATTTTCTAGATTTGAACACCAGATTAAGTGCATTTTCAAGACTTCCCCAAATTTACTTTCAGAAACAGAAATTGACATTTCCTTAAAAAAATAATATGAGGGGAGGAGAAAGAAAACCATCCCTGAGCTGGCAGAATGCAGCAGTAGGAGGCAAGCATTTAGCTGGCAGTTACTTACTTCCTGGCATGCAATTTTAATTAAGGAGTCAGCATGTCTGCTACACAAGCCCACAGGAGGCAGTAACTAAAAATGACTGGGAAAACATCCATGGATAAAGAGGTAGGAGAATTAAATAACGACACTGTATTATAGAAAGCTAATTGAATATATTCATCCCTACTTTTTTCTAGATAAGACCTATTACCAAAGGAAAAGCAAGCACAAATTGATGTATTACAATATGCACAATAATACCTATTTTGCAATGTTTAGTCAGAGATTCACCATTGATTTAAGATAAATCAAAAACAAAATCTTTTTTTTTTTTTCTGTTCAGAAGTTGTCTTCTGATATATCAATTCGTATTTTTGAACTCGGACAGAAATCTCCCTAGACCATAGTGTAGTGATTACCTAGCTAAGTAAATCAGCAAGTAGATTGCTTTAAATCACTTTATAAATACTTTTTTTTTTTCTCCTGGTATGGTGATCTTTTCTTTTTCTCACAGAGCCAATCATTAGGACATAGAGGCTGATTCATATCCTGTACTTTCAACAGCCATTATTAATCATCTTTCTAAAGGAGTGCTGTGAAACCCTGCATTGAAATTTCATTGTTGGCTCTTACTTTCTCTACTAGTAAATATTCAAATGGAATGCTAAGGAATAATAAGGAGAAAGCTCATGCATCTGCCTTATTTTATATCTTCACAGATCAAGCTAAAAGAACTGGGATCAAAAATAAATTGTGAAGGAAAAACAAATCAATATGGTACGACTTAAAATTAGAATTATGTGTTCTGCAGAGAAAAGAACTGGTCAGTTAATCTCAGTCTTTCTATCTTTTTTGTCACTTGCACTTATTAAGAGCTCTTCAGTGAGC
This sequence comes from Aegithalos caudatus, assembly GCA_013389925.1. Classification (NCBI taxonomy): domain Eukaryota; kingdom Metazoa; phylum Chordata; class Aves; order Passeriformes; family Aegithalidae; genus Aegithalos; species Aegithalos caudatus. The sequence continues at coordinate 86,759 of WEIU01000669.1, read as the reverse complement.
AGGTTCATAGTTTATGCTTATGGCTAAATAAATTGCTGGAAGAGTATTACATAATAAAATGAAGTCAGATGATAGAATAAAAAAAGATTTCAAACATTTATCTTTAATTTTTATAAATGTCATTTGATGGGTTCATTATCATAGAATCACAGAATGGTTTGAATTGGAAAGCAAGTTAAAGGTCATGAGTTCCAACACCCTGCTGTGGGCAGGGATGCCACCCACTAGATCAGGTTGCCCTGGTCTCCATCCAACTGGTTTTGAACGCTTCCAGGGATGGGACGTGCACAACTTCTCCTGGCAGCCTGGTGCAGTGTCTCATTGCCCTCACAGTGAAAATTTTCATACTTATGTCCAATCTAAATCTAATTCCTTCAGGATAAAACTGTTGCCCCTTGTCCTGTCACTACAGATCTTGGTAAAAAGTTTCACTCTATTTTTCACATAAGCCCTCTTTCTATATTGAAACACCATGACTTCTAAAATATGATGGATAGTAGCTTAGCTACCTTCTCAGCCTGTTCCCTCAGAAGCCATGGATGCATCTCATGGACTTGCATGCCTTCAGGTTCCTTAGATGGTTTCAGATCTGATCTTATACAGTGGAAGGTTCTTCATTCTCCCAGTCCCTGCTTTTACCTTCTTTGATTTGGGCAGCATGGCTGGAGCATTTGCCAGTGGAGACTGAAGCAAAACTCTGAGTTCTTCAGCCTTTTCTGTATCCCAGGTAATCCAGTTTCCCATTTCCTTCTGGACAGGATCTGTATTTTCCCTAGTCTTCACTTAATCACCAAGGTGCTTATAGAAACTTTGCTTGTTGCCCTTTTCATCCATGATCTGTTTTAATTCTGTCAGGGCTTTAACTTAATCTGATCCCTTGCTGCTCTCTATTCCTCACAGACTACCTGACCTTGCTTCAGCCATCTGTAGGCTCCCTTTTGGTGTTAGAGTTTGAGCAGGAGATCATTGTTCATCTATGTAGGCCTGCTGGCATTTTACCCAACTTCCTCTTTTGATGGGATGCATCATTCCTGAATTTGCAAGAGGTGATCCTTGATTATCAGGTCCAATTTCTTGGACCCTTCATCCCTCCAGGGTTTTATCCCATGGAACTGTACCAAGGAGATCCCTTAAGAGGCAAAAGGCTGCTCTCCTAAATTTCGGGGTAGAGAGCTTGCTGTGCAAACTCCCTGCTCTCCTAAGTGCCTTAGGCTGGACTTCTGCTATTTCAGTCGCTGCAGCCCATGCTGCCATTGATCTTCACATTCCCCACCAGCCCCTCCCTCCCTGTTGGTGAGAAAAAGGTCCAGCATAGCACCTCTCCTTGTAGGCTCCTCTAGCACTTGGAAGAGGATTGATTATGTCCCAGGTTGTTGTCCCTTCAGCAGATATCCTTGAAGTCCCTCTTGAGGACCAGGGCATGTGAATGTGGGGCGACTCCTACCTGTTCATAGGGGTCCTCATCCACTCAACCTTCCTTGTTGGGCAGCCTGTAGCAGACTTATCTGCAATGTCACCTGTCCCTGCTCTCCCTCTAATCCTCACTCACAAACTCTCAAACATCTCTTCCATTCCCATGTGGAGCTCAAATCCCTCCAGCTGCTCATTGACATAGAATGCAACACCATCCACTCATTACCCCCACCCTCCTAAAGAGCTGTATCCATCCATTCCAACACTACCATCATAGAAGTCACCCCAGCATATCTTCAGGGTGCCAGTAATGTTATAGCCCTGCCATGGGTTAAAAACCTGTTTCTCAGAGAATGTAACCTGAGATGAAACACTGAACAATCGGTAATGTCTTTAGGATTCCTCCTCTTGGACTGCCTTTGTGAATCAGGATTGATGGGATAGTGTTCGGAGCAAGCTGAGACCTTGGTGGGAGATGTATGAGGCCATACACATCTCTGTCTGTTTCTCTACAGCCCTGGAGAACATATCTAAAAGATTCTAACATAATTAATTATGATTTTGATGGCTTTCTCATATGAATAAAATTAATGAAAAGTTGTTTTTGTTTTATTCCTTTTCTTTTTTTGTCTAAACCTAACCTACAGGAATAAATTTTCCGTTAATTTTGCTGAGCAGAGGAGCAAATAGCCTTGATTTTTTCCCCTCATAACCTGAGAAATACAGATGCTGACAGAATAGCCTGAAGATTTCTGTAATTTAAACCAACTGACAATGATCACTTCAGGGGTCATGGACTCCTTGAAAATTGCCATAGTTTACTGACTGTCAGTTGCTTCTTCTACCCGTCCTAAGGTACAAAATGCACTAAAGGAATTCCCAAAAGAGATTAATAAAGACCCTGTAACTAGCTCTGTATCACTGTATCACTGTGGCATTCCTAGGAGAGTATTTAGAGCAAAATAAAAAGGAGAAGACAATAACCAGTAGGTCTAGAGCTACTAGTTTTGCTCCCAGACCACAACTATAACTGATAATATTGAGGGGTTGGTGTCTGCACTGCACAGCCATCCTCTGCACCTGCCAGCAGCTGTGGGGAACCCTGACATTTACCACCAGGTTTAATCACCTGATGTTGCTTGGATGTTATTTGATAAGTATCCTCAAGCAATAGCTGGGAACAGGCTTAACTTTTAGTAATTTGACTGTTAAACCTCTTATCTGAAGCATCCTCTAGTGGGTGTCTCTCCCTTGCCTCTAGAAGTAGTAATTTCAGAGGGCAGAAGCTGTACTTTGTAGGATAGCTGCTAAATCAAATGAATCTTCTTCTAGGGTTCTCTCTCTCTCTCTCTCTCTCTCCCCCTCACAACTAGAAAGGAGCTCCAGGAAAAAAGATTAATTGAAAGACCTCTACTGTAGGTGGCTAAGATGCAGGGCAAAGAATTTCATGCAGAGAAAAGTATCTCTCTATTTCAATACCAGGATTTAAAATTTCTCAGGTCCTACTTAAGCCTGTACTTTAACTTGGTGAACCTCAGAGTTTAATTTTGTTTGAGCAGCAGTTTTGGATTTAAATTGGAATTAATTACTTTGTACATATAAAGAAGGGGCCAATGTCCAAATGGTGCTACAAATATGCTTTAAATAAACTCAGTTAAAACCAATAGCATGCCTACAGTCTCTGTCATTTTATATGAAGACATGAAAAAGTTATTTAGATGAAATAAAGCTGCCTTCAGGCAGTTTTAATTTTCAACAGAACTGATTTGACTGATCACTATATTGCAGACAGCATGGTTCCTGGCTGCACGGCAGGCATAACACTTTTATATGGATGAGCTGTTCTTGATTAATTTTTTGGGGATAGAAAGCTCAGGTGGACTCTTGTAGCATCAGTGTGGTTACACCGCAATGGTCTAAAACATGTACTCACATTTCTGTTCATTTATTGTGTTTAATTGGTAGCACCTCATGGAGAATATTTCCTCATGCTCATGCAAAAGCTGAGTGATCTCTCCAATGCCACATTAGGAGTCTAGGGAAGCCTGGGAGCAGGAAGGCTGTCCCATCAAATGCATCACTGCTGATGGACATTCAGCAGGACTTAGAGATGACTTCCCAATTGTCTGTGTACATTATTTTTTTTCTTTAAGGCATATCACAAGTATTAATGAAATAGTAAGAAAAATACTCCTTGGCAAATATTAGTGGTATTTTGGACTTTTCTAATGGAAAAGCAATCTTGGCTTTTAAATTTATAAAATTTAAATTAAATGTGCAAGAGCTATTTGTTTCTGTTGCAATTCTGGTATCATCCTTACCTCCAGTTTGATTCTGCCATAACATCCTTTTCAAGGAGGATATTCCATGATATTACAAAGACTTCCATGCTTATTTAAAATCTATCTGTCAAGCTCCCTACCATGAAATGTATTGGTTTGAGGGCTATGTAGCAGGAATTTATATGTGCCTCTTGACCTAGGTCATTAAATATTTAAATATCAGTTCAGGCTAATTTCAGTTTAGTGAATTGTTTTCATCAAGTGTGTAAGCAGCTCGGAGGTTGGCCAAGCCAAAACAAAAAATCTAAAGATACATGAGGGATAGAAGTCAAAGAAAAGAGATAAGAGGAGAATAATTGCCTCTGGCATATTTTACAATTTTTAGATAAGTTTTGTAAAAGTATTACCCCATTTTTCCCCTCATTTATGTAACTGCACTCTCCATGATCATGAAGAAAAACAGAAAACAACCCCCAAACCCCCAAACTTAGATGGTCTTGGAGCATAAAAATATCATCACTACCACTGAAAGAGAATATCTCTTTTTACAGATATTTAGGCTTGTAATTTTTAAAGCACTGATCCTGTCAGGCAGCTGGATCCCCTACAGGACAGGTGGAATTTAAATAAATAAATATCATGGTGTTCAGAGTAAATCTATTCATAAGAGAGAGAAAGAAAAACACTTGGGTAGATTCCCAAATATGATGGACAAATTAAGATACTCTTGCGTATATCCAAGAGATGTTATCTGTAAATTTTGTCTATACAAATGCAATATTAAAAGCTCATTGGACTTCATCTTGATGGTATCATTGGCCACTACCCAGCAAAGCACTTACACATTTGTAATCTTAAGGACAAGGTGTCCTGATTTCAAGGCAGAATACCCAGCAGCATAGTGGAACTATCCTGCTGCTTCTCAAAGACACCTGTATGCAGTTGATTCCAACATATTATTTTCCCAACATGTATTGAAGATACACATAGATTATACTTTTTTCCCCCATTTTTTTCAGTGCTAAACAAATAGCAAAATTGTTCCACTCTCTACATTCTAACAGCTGGGTAAATAATAATTCACTTTTGAATATGTGTTTGATGAAAAGAACAGAACAAAAGGGAATGCTAATGTGAGTTTCTGTTATGGCAATTTTTCATTGCCATAATTTTACAGAATAGGATTCCTGGAGATGCCATCTGTGAATATACCTTTAGTTCTTCCATCTTGTTAGGAAAGCATGATTAGATTTTAATGTCTGTCATTTGCTTACCATATATTCCAGCAGCTACTATTTTTCCCTTACCTTTTATGAAGTGAAAGGATACTTTTCTTTATCCAGCTTCAACCCAAATGATAGGATAACAACAAGAATGCACCCTACCACAACATTTTACTCAATTCCCACAAAACTCACGTTTTAGAGTATCTTCCCTTAAGTGAACTGAGGACAATGAAAGAGCCGTGATCTTTCCAACCAGCATCCAGCCCATGGATGATAAGAGTTATTGGTGTATGCATTAAAGGGCATATTCATATGCCTAGAATCTTTAAGGGCAGACAAGACAGATTGTTGGATCAGATTGCTGAAGTCACCATTAGGCTTTAAGTTCTATAAGTCACATTAATAGTACTTATATTTAATGACTTAAAGAGCACAATCTTAAATTTTCAGGGAGCAGTAATTCTTCCTTTGGTAAAAAGACACTGATTTGTCAAAAAAAAACGGGACTATTAAACGATATTCATTGAATAAACTGTATTTATTCACAGATAAGTCTTAGTTTGCCCCATATGAGACCCTTTTAGATGTTTATTTTTGCAGTGACCAGGTTCTCTTGGTGCTATGCCTTCAAGGGATGTTTCAAGAAGAGAATGTCTTAAATAAGTCATAACTCTTTCTTTTGATCTCTGCATGATAGCACTCCTGTCTGTGTGGGGGATTTACCCTGATGCCAGCTGGCAAAGGAAAAACAGCATTGACCAAACAGTTATTAGGGCTATTGGAAATTGGATTTATTCACTTGGCATTTTGGTGCAATAGAACATTCCTATTGTTTTGTGGACATCTGTACAAGATCAGCCAAAACCTAATCCAGTCTCCTGAGGGCTCTCTAGACAATTGCTGCCTCTTTGTGCATGTGCTTGAACATTTCTTTCTGGATAAAAACAGAGTGACAAAACAGGAGATTGTTTTTGTAAAAAGCAGCTGGAATCTAAATGAGCTAGGGAAGAAAGCCACCCATTAGGAAAGCTTACAAAAATTCCTTGTTTTAGATGTAAAAAGGATTTGATGTTTTCTGTAACTGCTTGACATTTTCTCTAACTTCTTTATCTATAACTATATGGTCTAGGGATCATGTTTATTTTCTCTGGGCTCTACTGACTCAGGAAGAGGTTCTTTCACCTACAGCTATTTTTCAGTCTGGGAAACAACTAACCTTACTTGATTTTGCTTTTGGTACACTGGGAAATATATGGTATTGTAATGTCATCTTCAACTTGAGTATGCACAGTTTTAACAGAAGAATATGGTGAAAATTTCAGCACACTTTCTATGTTTTTTTCACCTTATTCCAATAAAAAATATTAATTCCATCTTGGATAATACTGAGCAACTCCTTTTGAATGTCAGCACTCTCCTAGAAGAATGTGAAGGTGTTTTTATTCCATAATCTTCAATAGTATTGGTTTAAAAAAGCACATGAAAGTTGAGCTACTGGTTAGAATGAGGTAGAAGCAAAACAATGAAGAGAAGCCCATGACCCCTATCTCATGGTCCTCTCTTAGACATTACACAGAAATTCTATACACAAACTCTTTCCTAGTGAGACCTGAGTGGTGATGATTATGTTGCTACATGAATACCAATTATTATTTTTTCATAGATCCATGGAAAGCCTCTGATGCAAATATAGTTATAGGTGAATATGTAATGATGCATATTAGCTTCACTTAATTGTAATTAGCTCATGCACCGCCAATTAAAACTGAAACTACAAAAGGTCTGTGTATGATTATTTTGTATTATCTATCTTGTGTTTTTCTAACTGCTACCTGTAGCCTCGTTAGTGGCATAGGCCATTAATAAATTCAAGGCCAAATTATATTACCTTTCTTCAAAATAATAAGGAAATCAGTTAGAGGAATTGAAAATATCAGCAAGGCAAATCTCAAGGACCCTAATAGATTTAGTGACCTTTATTCTTGAGATAGGTTAGTATTTATTATGGTGCTGTGATTGTTTTTAAATAATTTAGATGCCACTGTTTGCTTCTTAGAGACATTTCTGCAAGGTTCTGTGAAGCCAGGAAAGCCTGGATACATACAGGTGCTTCTCCAAAATAAGAGACAAAACTGCTTCTCCATTACATCCTACATAGATGCCTTTAATTTTATGCTCAGATGTTTAAAGAACTTCCAATATGCTTCTAAATATTTAGTTCAATAATATTGTACATACTGAAGCACAAAAGCATGAAGGGCCAAAAAGCCCATTTATGGGTCTCTTCACACTGAGACGGTTTCTTCTATTTCTGTTTTAGTGAGATTTCTTTATCATGGGTGGCCCAATAAGAAAGAAATAAGATAAAGAAAAGCTGTGGCTTATGCCATGTGCCTGTCATATTTGAAGAAAAACAAAAGCATCGAACTTAATGTAAAATATTGAACATCAAGCAATTCAGAGAATAATTTCTTTTTTCTCAGCTGAATTGAATGTAAATACCTTCTGTCTGCCTTAAAGAATTAGTGAGGAATCACATCCATTCCACTTTTGTGCACCTTTGCAGAACAGACTTGTAAAGGGTACAACATCTGAGCTCCCATGACTTTTGCAATTACAGTGTGCTAATGTTTAGTTATCTGATAATGCACACACCTCTGCTGCCTGACACGCACAAGGACACCAGTTGAGCAGAAGCCATGAACTAGGACTGCATACTGGTAGCTACTTATTGGTTCTTGTCTTTCCAGAACCCTCCACAGCCAGTATTCAAAATGCATTTCAAGTAGCAAAGAACATAAAAGATACAACAGACGTTTGTTTGTTTGCTCAACAAATTTGAAGAGGAAAAAAAAGTCTAGGCCATAGTTTATGGGATAAGAGGTGTAATTCACTATGGCACCAAGAAGACAAAATCTTCTGACCTTTTACTTCTGTTTCAATTTTCATATAAAAGGTCAGTTGTAACCAAATGCTCAATAAATGGGAATTGTAAAGGGTATGGAAAGAAATCCAGATTAGAAAAAGAACAGGTGAAGGACATTTGGACAGGTTTGATGTACTCAGACCAGGGATAATTGATTGAATTTTCCCTGTTGAATACTTCAGGAAATTACATTACACATTTCTGAATAATCATCACTTTTTTGTGAGAAGATAGCACACAACAAGGTCTGACATGAGTAAGGAATGAGCAACCAAATTGTAAAGCTCACTTGGATACTATTTTAGCAATCAAATAACCAATTTTAAATATTTAGAGGATATTAACTTGGTAAGAAAAAGCCAACAGTAGTTTGTCAAAGGCCAGTCATGCCAGAAAAAACAATGCCTTCTCTGATTATGCAGCAAGACTGGTCTAGTAGATGAAGAAGCAACAAAAGCAATGTATCTTAGGTTTAGTAAGGGTTTTGTTTCACTGCATTCTCCTAAGTCATTTAGAGTGATATCACCTACAATAAAATTATATGGTGTGGATATAACACATATATAGTGTGTTCAAAATATGTGCTTAAAAAATAAGGGTCATTTGCCAAAAATAGCGGAAGCATATCTAGTAGGTTATGTTGGAGAAAATTTTGGTTCTGTGTGCATTCCTGTAGTACTTGTTTAATCAGTGATTTAGATAACATGTAAGGGAATGATATAATAAAACCTAGAGGTAACCAAAATGTTTTGTGAGTCCTGGAGTCTTTGGAGACAGATTTAGAATTCAAAACTGGATTGTTAAATTGCGTAAATATTCTGAAATATGATCAAGGCCTCAACCAACCTGGTCTTGAACATTTCCAGGGTTGGGACAGCTTCTCTGGGCAACTTGTTCCCATGCCTCACCACCCTATTCATAAAGACTTTTTTCCTTAAATCCAATTTAAATCTCCCCTCCTTTCCCCTTTGTTAGGTCAGCAAGGTTGCTCTAAACCCATCCATCTCCCAGTTTGCATTGATATTGGGGTTTGCTCCAATCCAGGTGCAGCACCTTGTTCTTGGCCTTGTTGAACTCAGTGAGGATAAAGATTTCATGAAGGTTCCTTATGAAGCATTCCAATGAAATTACCTTCATTAAGTTAAGGCCTTCTTACCTAGACAGCAGTAGGACTGAAAAAGTCCAGGGTCTGTAGTGGTTCATAAGCAGAGAAAGCTGCTTCTCCAAAAGGAATTAAAAATTAGATAACCTTTATTTTGGGATGTAGAAAAGGAGTGTGAGTTAGGGAACTCAGAGCTGATGGGGCTTTATCTAGATTTATCAGGAATGCCTGCCTATATATGATTGAACCCTAAGAGGTCACCACCTCTGTGGCACCTGTGTTCAGAAGGGATGTAAATATACTGCAAACTGTCTAGAAAAGCACAAACAAATGAACAAAAGTTTTAAAAATAATAATTATAAAATAGTCAAGTGATTTAGAAATTGAAAACTGTCTAATGATGAAGAACCCACTAGGCAGACATCCCAATGAAAACTTTCCTCTGTCAGATAAATACTTTCACTGTGCTTGAAACATACATGACTTTTTCCATTTCTGATTTTGTCAATATTTCTGGGCATCTGGAAACTCAGGATACTAAACTTCACAAAGGAAATGCTGCTTCTATATACAGATAATTACATGAGCAGTACAACTTTTTAGATTCCTATACTAGGTAAAGTATATGTTGTCTCTGTGCTGATCTACCCATGACTGGTATCTGGCACCATGCTCAGAACTTACATAAACATCTTAGTTGTTTCAGTCTAGAGAGCTGAAGTCTAAGTGACAGAATGGCAGCTCAAAATGTTAAACACAAACACAAAATAAACCTTCACAGTGAGAGCTGATCAACTGGTCACCATGTCCTTTGGTTTTAGCTGAGACATAGCTAATTTATGTGAGAAAAATTTAAATTATTTGTCACAAATTGGAATCCATTTTATAATACTTTCTGTGCTACCAGAGACTTCTTTCTTGTAACTCAAGTAGATGAACTTGGCATTTATTTGAATGGAGTTCTCTTTTCTCATGAGTTTTTTTGTTGGTTTTTTGTTTGTTTGTTTGGTTTTGTTTGTTTTTTTTGTTTGTTTTGGTTTTTTTTTTTCCCAGCTGTAGTAGTACCTGCTGGAGTTAATTGCACTATTATCACCTGGAAAAGCTAATATGTTAACCAAATTCAAAATCTTTAATTATTTTGCCATGTTTTTTGCATTTACAAGTATTGTTAATGCAAGTTCCTTACTGTCTTGGCTATAATCAAAATTACAAAGGCTATTTATTATAGTAATAAGTACCTACCAAAACATTTTGCTACTGCTATGCTTTGAGGTATTAGTAGACACAGGAAAATATGGAGAAATGCTCAAACCAGTTCCAACTGATACTTAGTTACTTTCATAATTAAGATAGAAGCCAATATAATGCTGGCAATTTACTGCTTGGTCCTGCTGAGAGTCATCATTTTATCCTAGGGGAGCACATACCTTGGGAAACAGTACTATTTAATTTGCAACCATAATCAAGTGATGTGATATTATTTATGTATGAATTTTATTTACAAATGGATTTTCAGCAGGATGTGGCTCACCACCTTGGGCAATCACACCACAAGGGCTTACAGCTATTCTTAAAAGTAAAATGAGTGGGATTTTCTATAGCTCTGATCCACTGCTAAATAGCTCAGACCTCTCATTAATGTTGTCTGTCACCAGTCTCTGAAAATGTTTTTTACTTTCATTTGCTTTGCTAGCCTAAAAGAACACTCACTATTTTGCTAGGGTCCTACACAATACAGTAGCTAGCATTAATTAGTACTATTGTTTTCTTTTAGTAGTTTTTTTCTTTCCTGGTAACACTATTTACTTTTCAGGAAAAGAGTTCAATGGCTTCAAGTCAGAGATAGCTTGACATTTCCTATATGTGGACAAGGAAGAAGACCCAAGTTTTTGCTGAAGGGTTATGCATTCTACAGGTTGTTGTAGAAACTGAACCAAGTTGAGGATTCCTCCTTGGACTGGAAGCTTCTTGTATGGGTATCTACTGTCAGAAGACAACCTTGACAGCAATCCCAGGAGCCATGCTCCCCAGTGACAGTGCAAGGTAAAATCCATGGGAGGAGGTTGGATTAGGGTCCAACTAACATTTGTCTGCCTTTGGTTGTGGCACAATTTGAGGGAGCATTACAGACATGAGATCTGTTTGGCTGGACCAAGTTCAGCTGTCTACTACTCTACTTTTTTTACATTTGAAAGGGAATCAGAGCAGATGGAAGTTTCCAGCTTGGATTAAATGGGAGGACATTTAGATTTCCTGTGATTTAGTCCAATCACAGCTGTGTAGCAGAAACAGAAAACTCCTAAGCTCCTGGCAGCTTCAGATAATAACTTTCATTGACTTTCTCAATATCATGTATAACACAACTTATTTTCTCTTCGTGGTCTGTAAAATAATACTCTAAATTCAATACAACTTGAGAGTGAGGAGGTAAATGGCTGCAAGAGGGCACTGGATGTTGTAAGGCTTTAGTCATATTTCACTATTACATGAAGAGGACTCCATCCCTAAGAATTTCAAGAGTGGTGTTCAAAAATGTCACCCATAAGATACTGCCTAAGCCATGTATTCACTAATTGCTACACTGCTACAATGCAATGTAACTAGGAAAGGGTTAAAGGCTTATTGAAATTGAAGAATTGTTCTTAATGGGTGCAAAACTCCATCTGCTGTCACAGTGAGAACAGGAAAAATTGTACTACTATCTATGCCATCCATTTCCTTCTCCTCTGATGCATTATAGTAACATCTAAAGAAAGAACTAGCCACCACATGGTTTTCTATATTATGCAAACTGAACTTTTCAAATCCATGAAGAATGTCAGGAGAAGTTGTCAGTCTTGTACATGGATCATTACCAGTTTTGAAAGGTGAGACTCAGTACTGCAGATTGTAGGTTAGCTTTTCTCTCTCCCTCCCTGTCTCTCCCTCTCCCTCTCCCTCTTCCTCTCCCTTCCTCTTCTTCCTTGTTCCCTTGCTCTTCTCATTTATTTATTTTTTTCTTTTCTTCCTTTTATTTCTATGTGGTAAGAGACAGAGCTTTTCAAGATAACTTAAGGGGGAAATTGTTCAGAAAATCATTTAGGAGAGCAGAAAATGCTTTTCCCATTTGTTATGCATTCAAAGGAGTGCTACAAAATACAAGACTTTTACATTGTTTATTTCTGCTGAGCCAAGAAGTAAAAACTATCAAATGATTAAGGGTTAGTTATTCCAGACTGACTTAGCCTAGGATGCTAATGTTTTTAGCTTGCTTTTTTATCTAGGCTTATGATAAGCACAGGTGAAGATTGACATCATGCAGCATAAGTTACAATGTTCAGGATGAAGAAAACCTTACCTCAGTGATTCTCTGTGTACCATAAATGTCTTGCCTCTTAGCCTGTTGAATTATATTGTTTTAAATTCCACTTATAATAAAAAGACTTTCGTTTTTAAAGTAAACACCTGGACTGAAAAAACATCTGTCTTTATTTTAGCATAGGCTTTGAAATTATTATTTTTGCATGATTACTTACCTAAAAAGTTATATTCAAAGAAAAATCTGTGAATCTGCCTGCCTGCTTAGTCCTGGAAATATTAAATTACCTCTTAGATTTTTCAATTTGAGTTCTAATTTAAGTATCTATGGATGTCACAGTGCCTGTATCTCTCTGTAGGGTATGAGACCATAATCCAGCTACAGCAAAACATTCTTATCCTCATCTTCCCAGGGTGAAACTCTCTCCCTGTGCCTTGGAGGAGGTACCAGTGTGAGACAGCACAAGTGTGACTGTGGTCCCAGCTGCCAGAGCCAGAGCTGCCCCTCACAGCTCATTGCCCAGGCTATTTCCTTAAAGCTCTATTTCTGGGCATCAGGAATTTTTCTATTGGCTCTAAGGTCTGTCAGAAGAAGGCTTTTCCTGGTAACATTGGTCTCTCTCGAGATGTAAAATCTGTGGGTTGAAATTAGTCAGCATTTGAGGGAGGGTCACAAAAAGTTTTCATGCTTCCTATGTTGTTAGAGGATGTTGAAGGATGAAAATGGACATCTCTATGAGAAGCAAGCAAGATGCACAAAAATGTCCTGCAGCACTCTTGGATTGATGCCTGAGTACACGAGTTTCAGGACCATGCTTTTAACTAGAATTTTATTTTGGATGGGTTTGGGTGTATCAGCTTGCTAGTTCTTTAGACTTCTTGTGGTACCTTTTATCCTACATCTTGTACAGATATTTTGCAAACTTATGTTAGAAATCTGAAATTTTCACACAAGTTTCCAAATTTGCCACAACAGAAGATGACAGAATCTGAGACCCTGCACTGAAATTTGACCAAATTAAATGCTTGGAGGTGACTCTTCCAGCTATCCTTGTGGGCTGCTCCAGCATCCCTACCTAAAGTGGTTATTCCTGAATCAGAAATCAGGTACTAAAGAGGTATTTTGCATAGGTATATGCCTTGCTTTCTGATCTTCTGATTTCTGATCAATCCTGAAACAGTTTGAGACTGTGATATATTTATTCTGTGTTTGTAGAGGAACATGGCAGAGAACAGTTGTTTTTTTTTTTTTTACTACAACTGCTTTTCAAAGCTAAAAGATCTTTCTCCATTTTAAAATTATTTTTAAAGTGGAGTTTTTCAATATCCAGCAAATTTAAATTATTCTCAGCAGGTATTTTTCTCTGCCATGTGTAGCAAGTGTTGAGATATAACAATAAAAAAGGTTTAAGAGATCTCAGACAATTTTATTGACAAATAGCTTTTCTTTGCTGATCACAACTTTAGCTCTTGTTAATTTATAATTAATACATGTTGGACTGTACAGCATTCAGAAAATATTTATTTTTAAAATAGTAGATTTGTATTGTAAAGGAAAGTTGTGGAGAAATTGAACATTGTGGAGGTAAAATAACATACATAGGTTTCCAAACATAAAAGGCAAAAGTGTTAGGGAATAATAACACTGACAAACATTCAGTTCAAGTGATTGTTAAAGCCATAAACCATCACACGAAGTTTGCAGAGACAAAGAACTAAGCTGATAACTGAATTTATAATTTCTGACTAACAGCTGCAAAGTGATCTGATATATGTGCAGGCCTGATCACTGGGGATGTCCTCAGGTGCTCTGGGGCAGCAGGGCATCACCATCAGGGAAAGCAGTATCCTGCTGTGGGCTGCCAAGGGCAGGGCAGGAGAGGGGCAGGAATAGACTTCTGGATATCTAAGGGGTCACTAGAAGCCTTCCATTCCTGCCAGCAGCTGCACATAACATGCAAGAGTATTTTTGTTGTTATTCACATGCAAGGTGGTTTGGTATCTACACCTAATCAAAGAGTTGTGTGGTTTTCTTTTGCTACACTTTCCCTGAGCTGCTGTGCTGCACTGTTCTTCAGTGAGCCCTTGAGCCATAGGCTGGTTGATTTTAAACAAGCTAGACCTTGGCAGTAAACAAACATCAATTTCATTTTAAAAGTACATACAGGGATTTATGCTGCAAGACTGATCTGATTGCCTGATTGTAAAATATAAAAGTCAAGAAGATTTTTCCAGGGTACACATGGTTTGTGGTTTCTGGTAACCTAAATGCATATCTTCCAAAATAAAGTGAAAATACACTAAATATAGCATAGCCTTCGAAAAGGAGAACAAAGACCAGGCACATATGCCCAATTAAGTATATGGCAAAAGCTCCTTTTAATCCATCGGGAAGGGGATCACAAATAAATAGTAAGTCACAAATATTACTTATGTACTATTACAGTAAACTAATTAGACTTATCTGATTCAAAGAAAAATAAAAACACCTTTTATATGGAAATTATGAACAAAGCAATTTACAAATGGTTAATGTCATCAAATGTTAATCAACTCTTAATTATAGGTGCATTACCACCATTTGTCCTAATACAAATTCTGGTCAAAGCAAGGAATATAATGGCCACATATGAAGAATGTTTCTGCTGGTGATCAGCTTAGTGATCTGTGCCTGCAGTCCAAGCTAAATCCACTCCTTGGGTACCCAGATCACCACACTCTGAAATTCTTTTTCCTCCACTTCAATGCTCTCAGGTGGGGGAATATAATATCAATATTAATCCCTGCACTGCAGGGTTGTTATTTTTTACTTAAAATGTTCCTAAAAGCTTTAAAAATAAGTTAGTAATAATAACAAATAATCTCAAATACTGTGTCTGACCCATTTCTTAAAATCTGGAAAAACAACTTAAAAATCCTGCTGAGTCCCTACTTTCCCAGTACTACCAACCTGATTGTTCATAACTGACTTACTTGCAGGATATGGTCTCCAAAAACATCTTGCTTAATCATTTACTTTGGTCACTAATTTAGTGCATCATGACACAATTAAGATGCTGGTTGCTGAAAATCAGGTTAAATATGATTCTGTTTTTTATTTTCAAGAGATTATAAAAACATGAGGTCCAAGAGATGACCAACTTTAAAAATCTCTCCCTTGTCTTTTTGTGTATCATCCACTGCATACACTAATTTTAGTGAAAATAGTTTTTAAAAATGCATCCTTCATTAAAAAAAATTTACTCTTTTATCTTGTTTACTAAGATACTTAACCATAATTTCTGCCCTGAAAAAATACTTTATGGAAATTTGGTGAGGGTTTTTGAGTTACATGAGAGTTCAAACATGACAGGCCTTTGTTATACTAATTCTATGAATAAGCCAGAAAGCAAAGAAAATGAACAGCTGAAAATCAACCAGCACAAACAGCTTCAGATTTACTGAAAACTGTATCACTTGTTATGGTCAACAGCTTCTCAAGAGTTCTCTTAACTGGTGCAAAATGGTTATTTTCTTCCATGAAGGTATACAACTCAAAGAGAGGATTCTGGTGTCAAAGCCTGATTTAATGGAGAGTGCATTCATGGACCCCTGTAGACCTCATTGTCATAATCAAGGCTAAGGTTATAACAGCCAATTCTGTTTTGTGAAAATTAATAAAAGTTGGGGGCAGCTCAGAAGCAGTTAACAGATTTCCTTTGGCTAAACAACAGTTGCCACATGATTGTAAGGCTTTGCAGAGCAGACCTGTGGAGATTAAAAATACCAGTGAAAGTGGTGAACATAAGGACACAATGAGGACTGTCTTTTGTGTGGTTCATGAAAAAGTAAAAAAACAGTTTTACAAACAGAAAAGAAACTATCCAAAATAAAAGGGAGAATAATGAGTCTGTTAAACTAAAATTAATATGTTTGCTCATTTGTTTAAAGATAAAATATTTCACCACACTAGGCCAGTAAAGCAATGGAGAACATTAGTCAGGGAAATCGTGCATGTTGGGTTTCATATCAGAGAGTTTCAAGATGACTAGACAAATCCCTGAGCAACCTGGTCTGAACAGTGTAATAACATTGCTTTGAGCAAGATTGGATGCTTCTGAGATCCCTTCCACTTGAAATACTGTGATTTACTGTTTCCATTGCTCTTGAACAATCAGGAAGTTACTGACAAAACTGGAAGGTGATAACCTAAAGTAAGTAAGAGCACTCTTTTCTGGTCTTCCTCTGTATGCCTGCAGGACAAAAGGCCTGAACAAGCCATGAACTCCTGAATTGCATATGCTTCTGGGAAAATAATGCCATGTGATATAATCCAGGATTTGAGTCCTGGATTAGTTCTTGCATCAGCATTTCCCTCTGGTACCTGACTTCATTTAGCCAAGTGCTGTATATCTATAATGATAATCATTACTTGCCCAGTGATGGTCATAGCCCTATTTTGCCACTGTATAAAAGAACTCAGTTTTTAAACTCACTGTATAAAAGCAGCCTCAGTCAGGCTTAAAAGCATGGTGTCATGCACCAATACTTACTTCAATACTTACACAGAACCATTCATTAAGAAAAAGTGCTTCTTTAATAATTCACTCTAGCTGAACCTGCAACTAATAGCTACAGGAAATAAACTACATATACAACATTATACACTGCATTCTGGCATTACAGAAGTCATGACTGACATCTCTAAATATGCACTACCAAAAATAAACGTAAACCATTAATCAAAAACCAAAAGCATTTTTTGGTGGTTGTTGTTAAGAAAAATGGTCACTATCTTTAAAATACAGATTGATGTTTACTACTGTCATACAGATGTCCCAAGGCATGATCTAAATACATGCAGCTTTCATTCAGACTACTAATTACATGCTCTTTGCAAATTATCATAGATCTTCACAATAGGCAAGACTATAATCTTTACAGTGAAAAACGTGTAACAACCAAATAGAACTTCATTATTTGAAGACATCTTTGAACTCCAACTTACATTCTGACCACATTGCCCTGTTTTGTGTTTAGAACATTACAATATTAATACAGTCTAGTAACCTCAAACTGCCACCTGTCCTACAGATATCATGAGCTTCCTGGTGAAGATGCACTTGATTGACAGATGGACTGTTAAATCTTCTGCTCTGTCCTATGGTTTCATTCCTCAAGGGGATATATCTACTTTTGGCAGAGAGGTGTGATGACAATTTAATCTCCATTTGTACAGATCAACTCAGACCTATCAACATATGTCTATCCAGAGAAATATATACTTTTTTTTTTTTTTTTTTTTTTTTTTTAAATAATTTTTTTTTTTTTTTTTTTTTTTTTTTTTTTTTTTTTTTTTTTTTTAACAAGAGCAACAACATATTTTAATGAGGTCCTGGGAGGATGTAGGCTGAACATATGCTTAAGTATGCATTCTCCTTCCAAGTTACAAGGTGCTTAATAGATAAAGTGCTATGTAAATGGTCATGCCGTTCTTCTCCATTTTTTGTGCATTTTTGACTGATCTGTAAACTATGAGTTCAAGACAGTCCCCTCCCTGATCTTTTGTTTGTGATCAACACTGTATCAAACAGAGTTTGAATCTAGAAAACAGAAAACCAACATGTTCTGACAACCCCCAAATAATAATAACAAGGATTTGTATTTGAAATAATAAAATCTAAATTTCATTATTCTGCTACCCTGAGAATGGCAGCAAATTGCCAGTGGTAACAGCTATGCACATTTATTTTTTTTCCTTCATAACATGAAGATATAAAAATTCAGACTAGCTGAACTAGATTAGAAACCTGATCTAAGTATGATCTTTAGACAGTCTAGCACTCTTCCTGATTAGACTCTCAGACTGGATCATCAGTCTCTGGGACTGTGGAATACAGCATTTATAGTAATGTAGATCCTTATCATTGTGGTGACTGAAAGCATTTTAAGTGACTCACCACATGTGAGAAAAAAAAAACTTTTTTTTTTTTTTTTACAGCCCAGTGCCATTTGTAGTTGGAATGTTGGGTACCCAACTTGGGAAATTATAGAGATCAAATATAGGCACTATCCATGTCATAATTCCAAGCATAACTACAGCAACTCCGATGATGTTAATTCCCAAGCCAGCTTTCACCTACAGAAGAGGAAAAAGAAAGCAGAAACATGCATCAAGACACTGAAGAAAAATTTTTAAATACCAAAAACCCTTTTTGGACTTTTGCTTAAAACTCACCATGTCCATAATAGTTAAATGACCATATGAAAACACAATGGCATTGGCTGGGTTTGCTACAGGAAGCAGGAATGCAAAGGAAGTACACAAGGTAGCAGGTATCAAAATGAAAAGTGGGTTCACGTGAATGGCTTCAGCCTACCAAAAAATGAAAGAGAGTACAGTTGTCAAGGGATTTGCCAAATTAAATACAGAAATACAAACTCCCTCTGTTAATACAAGTGAAATGTGAATGGAACTGCCAGATTAAACAATGAGAAATCACCTTTTTTGGTAAATCATTTTTTAAGAACATTATACAGGCATGAAAAGCAAAAACACTGCAAGAAAGATGTTAAAGCTGAATCTGTACATAATACATTATTGATGAACCAGACAGAGGGATTTACTGTACCTTCAGTAAAGTTGTGAATAACACTACATTGGGTGGAAGTGTTGGATGGGAGTGTCCAGCAGGAGGGATGGGACAAGCTGGGTGGATAAGGTTCAGAAAGACCAAATGCCAGGTCCTGCCCTAGGGTCACAACAATGGCAGGCAGCACCACAGGCTGGAGCTTCAAAGATGCCAGGTGGAAAAGGACTTGTCTGTGTTGGTTGACAGCAGCTGAACATGACCCTCCTTGTGCCCAGGTGGCCAAGAAGGCCAATGACATCCTGGCCTGTATCAGAAATAGTGTGGCCAGCAGGACCAGGGCAGGGATTGTCCCCCTGTTCTCAGCACTGTTGTGGCCACACTTTGAATGCTCTGTCCAGTTCTGGGCCCCTCACTACTGGAAAGACATTGAGAGCCTGGAACGTGTCCAGAGGAGGGCAACGGAGCTGGGGAATGCTTGGGAGAACAAGTCCTTATGAAGAGCAGCTGAAGGGGCTGGGGGTGGTCAGTCTGGGGAAGGGCATTGCAGGGGAGACCTTACCACTCTACAACTCCCTGAAAGGAGGGTGGTGGGGGTCGGTCTCTTCTCTCAGACAGCTAGCGATAGAGCAAGCTGCACCAAGGGAGGTTCAGGTTGGACATCAGGAAGAATTTCTTTAGTGAAAGGGCTGTTAAACATTGGAATGGACTCCCCATGGAGGTGGTGGAGTTATCGTCTCTGGAGGTGCCCAAAAAACACCTGGGCAGAGCACTTAGTGTCATGATTATTTGGCAAAGTAAGTATCAGTCAAAGGTTGGACATGATGATGTCACAAATCTTTTCCAACCTACATGATTCTGCAATTCTGTGAAAAAAGGAGTAAAAATTTCCTTGAAAGAAAGAGAAAAGACATTAGTATGTGTCAAGGCTGACCAAGAGGAAAACTACAGACTAGAAGACAATCAGGAAGTTTTGAAGAAGAAAGAATTGGCTTTTTTGATAAAGATGAGAAGAAAGAACAGAATTGATCTAAGGGCAGAAGAAATGTGAGTTACATACAAACCACATCTATTAACCCTCTCTTCTCTTTGTGACAGCCTGCAGTGTTAACCATTTTTGCTGAAGATGCAGTCCTGAAGAAGTCCTAAGAGAACTGTCCTTTTAACAGCTTCAAATATTCACAAATAGTAATGGCAGCATCAATTTTCACATGTTGAATTGTACTAGAGTTTTCTGAGGTAATTTTCTTCACAGTGGCTTGTAAGTTTGGATTTGTGCTGAACACAGTGTTGACAATACAGGGGTGTTTTTCTTCAGGCTGAGCAGTACTTACACAAAGTAAAGGCCCTTTCTATTTTTCTCACTGCCATGCTTATGGGGAGGCTGGGGTGGAATTGGTAGGAGACACAGCCAGGACAGCTGACCAAAGGGTATTCCATAGCATATGGCGTCGTGCTCAGTATATGAAGTGGGGGGAGTTTGGAGTGGTGGCATTTCTTACCTCAAGTACCTGTTATGTGTGATGGGGCCCTGCTCTCCTGGAGATGGCTGAACAGCAGCCTGCCCGGGGGAAGCAGTGAATTAATTACTTGTTTTGATTTGCTTACACACAGGGCTTTTACTTTCCCTGTTAAATTGTCTTCATCTGAACCCATGAGTTTTCCACCTTTTCCCCTTCTAATTCCGTCCAGGACTCCGCTGCTGCAGAAGTGAGTGGCTGCCTGTGGCTTGTTTGCTATCTGGGTTTAAATCATTAAATGAACCTTTATCCAGTTTTACTCATTTTTCAGCATCACTTGTTAGAAATACCTAAAGCAACCAAGTGTCCAATGCACAATACAGGACAGCAAAAACCTGCATGAAGTATTTTATTGAGACTTTTTAAAACTGCTTCTTTGAGCAGCTGCATTATTACATGGACGATAGAGTAGATTCTGATTAAAAAATAAGCTTGTTATACTCACCAAAGGAGATAGTATGGGCAGAAAGATTGTAATGGTAGCTGGATTGCTGGCTACTTCTGTTACTGAAGTGACAATAAGGCAGGATATCAGGATAATCAGCCACAAGGGTAATGATCCTAGAGGGGTCAATTTACTTGCTACCCACTCAGAAAGTCTTGAAACCTGTATAATGAACGTGAGAACTTGATTATGTTTAGCCAGTCACTGAAAGGAAAATTTTAAAAATGGTATATAACAGCACTTTACTCATCTGCTAATTGTGAAGTATTTAGGTAAAGGAGAAAAATCTGAAATATTTTCCATATTTCTACCACGTTTTAAAGGCCATTTTTCTAATTTGATGGTGCCCTATGGGAGCCCATGCAAGCTATATTCCATTTCTTTATATTTGCATCTCTGAGATGGCTAGAGGAGTCTTAATCAGACTGTGGTGATATGATTATGTTAGGCTTCATAACCAGAGTCCAGGTCCAAAGCTGCTTGATTTACTGGAGCCGCCATGAAGCTCCACATGGGAATTATCTCAGTGACATTAACTCTAAGGCTTTGGAAACAGTGTCTCTTCACAACTCCTGCCCCCATCAGATTTAAATAAGAAACAGTAGTCATCACTGTGCATAGTCTTGGAAGACATAAGAAACTTCTTTTTCTCTAAACCTGCTTTCTGAACATCTTGAATATTCGTCACAGTTATCCTTATCAATATTGCTACAGAATAACTTGCTAAAACAAGAGAATAACTGTGAATTCACTGCATGTCTGAATTGCTACTGATGCACGTTATTTGTTCAGTATCTTCTAAAAATTGCATTACCTCGCAGCCGTCTGCCAGTGCAAACCCGCCACCAACAAGAATAGCTATTTCCCAGGGCATGCATGACTGAAATTCCTTCCAAGTAATCAGCGGAGTGTAACCAAAAACAGCTAGAGAAAAAAAATAAATATATATATATAGCCCCCCGACCAACATTTAAGAACATATTGACAAGCTCTTGAAATAAACTCCCTGAGGAAGTACTTGGGACAATTTCAAAGACAAAAACCTCATGGTTATAACATGAACAAAGTCTCTGACAGAAGCAACTTGCACTTCCTGGGACAGATATTTAACTGGGGAAAATTGTCACGGCTTGGAGACATTAGAGCTGTGATGGTTTCCACCAGTAGAGCACTGGCCCCTTTCCCCTCCTTCCCTATGTGGAAGACAGCTGTAGTTATCAATGAGTTTAATTTACTCAGCAAAACCGTGCTATTCAGACAGATTGCTGAGCAAATACAGTGGCACTTAGACTCATTTAGGTTCTGACCTTGCATTCTCTCTGAACCTCCAGGTCCCATTGTTTTCAATAGCACAACTGAATGCATAAAGAGGACAAGTAAGAGGTGTACTTTAAACCAAAATTCCATTTTAAAGAGGAAAAAATTACATGATAATGAATCAATGTACAGTTTTGAATTTTATAGGGTACCCTAATCAAGCAGTAACGTTTTCAAAACATAAGCCTAGCTCTGCCCCATGTAGTCCCATTTCAAAGCCCATTGCAATCAGTGGGAAGGTGGCTTCCATTGGTGTCCATGGGCTGCAGGTAGCAGCTTCCTGCACAGCACTAATTCCTGCTGCTCACACTGTATAATTGTTGGCACCAGCTTCCAGGCCAGAGATACTTTACATCCCAGTGCTTTATACCCTCTATTAAGATTTCATCATCAGTATTTAACAACATTTCTCTAACCAGTACAGTAAGTTACATTTACAGTAGCATCTTAGATACCTTATTGTAGTAAAATCAAAATATACTCAACTGTTTTCTCCATTTGATGTCCTAGACAATGTTTTTGCTGGAATAATAAAGAACAGGAGGCCTATCACTAAGGCAGCTGTTGAATCCGTAATATAGCTTTTATACCTAAGGAAAAGTTAACAAGAAAAAAGGCACATAAATATATATAGTCATATATATATATGGAGGAGGAGAGAGGAAGATGATAGAGTAGCAGAAAAGTCCCCGGTCTGCTGTGGACTGACCATAACTCTATTCCTCGTCCCTTGCACCACTAGGTGTGGTGGAAAGAGGTAGAGGAGTAAGGAATGGAGGAGTCAAGTTGAGCCTGGAAAAAAGAGCATGGGGGGAAAGTGTTTTCGTTTTTGTCTTTGTTTCTCATCATCCAACTCTATTTTTAATTCACAGTTAAATTATTTTTTCCCATATCAAGTCTGCCCATAATGGTAGCTGATAAGCAATCAGTTATCCCTGTCTTTATCCTGACCCACGAGTTTTTTGACCTTATTCTCTCCTCTGTCCTGTTGAGGAGAGGCAGTGAGAAAGTGGCTGGGTGAGCACCTAGAGACAATAAAGGTCAGTTCCTCACATCTATAGAAAATTTTGGTGCAGGGCCTATAAATTCATAAAGAAATATCTTGAGTAAGTATGTGTTATTTTGCCACACAGAAATAAGCTGGGGGAGGGGAATATTCAGGAGTAGATGATTCTTAAATAACTAGTTTTCACAGTTTGACATAAATTTAATAATTTTAATATGCTCTTCAATAGAATCAATTAAAGAGGCCTTAAAGAGCACAGTGCATACCCACAAAGGGCAGTTCTTTTTTAGCTGAGGAAAGACAGAAAACCATTATCATTCTCCTATGGCTGTTATTACTAGGGTCACAGTCACAAGGTTCATGTTTGTTTCAGTCATTTCCAGTGCCTAAGAACTGTTTGCACTACTGTTTCTTAAACTGCTTCAATATCCTTCTAACTTGTAAAGAATATCCCCAAGATCAGGCAAGGTGCAAAGCTGAGCTGCAAGGCCATTTGAACACATCCAAGCCTGTTAGGCAATGTTAGCTGGTCTCATATCCCAGTCTGTCTTATTTCAGTTAAAATGGTGATTAAAATGAATAGAACTTTTACTGAAGAAAGCTAAGTAAACATTTTCTTAACTTATTTTTTTTTTATTTTCTGTAAATTCTTCTGTAAGATTTTCTGAACCAATGCACCAATATATTTGTTCTCTCAGTCTCAGACCATATGCTTTCTAAATATTCAGCTACAGTAAGTCCAATAATAACTTCCCATCAGATCTTCCCAGCAGCTTAATGTTTTGTACTGAAACAGAGTTTCACTGAAAGGAAAAAAAAATCTCTCAATTATATGCTACAAATGTCTAATCGGATGTATCCCTTTGTTTTGTTAGGTGAAATTCAAACAAAAACCTTAATATATATAGCTGATTTACACCAAAACCAGCATAATTTTACCTAACACTAAGTTGTCACAAAATGAAGATGCTAGAGAAGCCGAAGTGATTCTCTAATATTTTCTGTGTCCTGCTTCCTAGTGTCTGCCTGCATAGAAAATACATTTTGAAAGAAATATTACTATACTTATATCGCTTTTTAAGGCAGGAGGTTCTGCCTTATATAATTTTTAGCCTAGGACCAGATGCACCAGATCTAGAGATCCAAAATCTCTTCCTCATGGATCCTATCCTACTTTCTTTTAAGACTTGCTAGAAAATTTGAAGGAAAGTGAGATCTAGATACAGAAACAATCCATGCTGTCACTTTTCTCTAGGCAGCTCCATTTTCATGTAATGGTTGAATTTGAAAGGGGTCTTAGGAAGTTGTCTGGTCCAACCCTCTGCTCACTCAGAGCCAGCTGCCCAGGACTATGTTCAGACAGATTTTAATATCTCCAAGGATGGAAAATCCAAAACCTGTCTGGGTCACCCTCATAGATGAAAAACATTTCCTGATGTTCAGGAGGGATCCCGTAAGTTTAATTTTTGCCCATTGTCTCTCATCCTCTCACTGAGCCCCACTAAGAGCCTCACTCTTTCCTCTTTGCTCCCTCCCACGTAAATTTAAACATTGTCAGCCCCCTTCCTGCAGGGATTGTTCCTCCTCAGGTGCAGGACTTTGCACTTACTCTAGTTGAACTAGGGAGTGCAACTTTTTGCTCACAAACTTAGTATTCTTGATGCAAAATACCATTCTCAAAAAACCTGCTTGGGACACACACAGCATCCTACCTATCAGTCAAACTATTACGAGGATACACGTGATGCCATTCCAAACAGAATCTTTTCAACCATTATCAAATTTTGAGATAAATTCTTTTTAAAGCCTATTTATCCGAGTTGTAATACAACTGCATATACAACTTCTACCTACTTATAAGACTGCAAATCTGATTGTGCTATAAAGAAGCAAAAAAAAATTGATTCAGGAGATCTCACAATGATTCCAACAGATATCATTGTAGAGAACATAGCTGTGGACAAAAATACATAGTGGTCTTGTATTAGAAGTAAAGCAGTAAATCATGAAGCAAAAATACAGTACATTCAGGCAATAATCTGGGGAAGAGTGAGGGAAGCCCACCTTGCTTATATCAGCTGTAATCAGCTGCAGCTCAGTGTTGAGCTTTCTGTTTCTTACGAGGCTCATAAACCCAAAGGCCAAAGGCCAACTTGGAACTCCTCTAATTGAAGCTAATATCCTACAGCCTGAAATCAGACCAGGACATAGAAGGAAACTGCTGTAGCAGAAATGATCCTGTGCTGTCAACAGATGGGGAGGAAAAGGCATTTTTACCCTGTGCTGCTCTCTGAGGTGTTATACAATATTTATTAAAACAGAGGCAATGTATTTTTGAAAGACAACTGCTAAAGCTGGAAATAATGGGCTCTATTCAATACTGCTACAGCAGAAATGTGGATTAAAAATTTGCTGACAGTACAAAAAGTAGCTCTTAAAAACTATGAAAGTATCATTATTAAATACTGGTTTTTCCGCTAGGATTTCAAAACTATCAGTGTTTGCATATTAAAGGGGTATTCGGTAATTTGAGGATGCACACAAGGGTCTGAGAACATGAACATGGTAGTGAGAGTGATGGGAAATCTTGTTTGAAACAAAGATTTAAGCATTTCATTTAGTTTGTCAAGCAAAAGCTTATAAGGTGATATAATTGCAAGATACATATACATTTAAAGCACAGAAGAGGTTTTTAATTCAACAGAGAAAGACAAAAATAGATAGCTGAAAACTATATTCAGAGAGAAAGCAATGTTAGTTTGTCTTTTTTAATTTGACAATAGACACAACTATCAAGGAAATTAGCAAATTACAAAATCTGAGGAGCCCGGGCTTTGCCGCCCTAACATCAAGCCTGGTTTCTTTCTGGAAATTCAGGTTCTGATAAAATAAATTCCTACTGGGTTTAGCACACAGAACAGTGTAACATTTTTGATTTCAGCATGTTAGAATAAAGGATCAGACACCCCTTTCTGGTTTAAGACCCTGAGGGTGGTGTAATTCCCAGCTAATAGGATTCACTTGCTAGTCTAGGAGTGACATTAGGGCTTTTCATAAGGTAAAAACTCTTTTCAGGTGTCAGAACTTCCCTTAGACCTCATTGAGACTGTGGGATGAAACCCAGTGGAAAGCATCAGATTTCTGTAAGGGTGGAGAACATTTCCTTATAGTTGTTTCCTGTACTATAAAGGTAAAGAAGTTGTGCAAATCCCTACCTTTGTACTTAAATCCAAAACACTGAGCAATTTTATATGCAGGGGCCTTAGGGAACAAGTGTGTAAGAGGTATAATCCACAGTGCACTGCTACAAGCCTCTTGGACATCACAGTGACAGAAATACAGTTCATGAGACCTGAGGTGTTTTTCCCAATTCTTTCTTGTTGCTCTTGTTTGGTTTGGATTTTATTTCTAAGTATATGCCTTGCTCACAGCTGTACTGTGCTGACCCTAAGCCCTATGACTCATGTATTTTCACTGAGAATTTTTTGTTGCTCAGAGAGTATTAATTTATTGGGTATTTGCCTGTAAGTATAATTAATTGATAAGTTAAAGCTATCTAGAAATAGTCAGGATACGAATAGTAAGAAATGCTTTCTTTCCTCTTAAAGTGCATAAGGAAAGCTGTGTTTCTCTTCAGGTTACCTCACCCAGATTACAACATAATTCAGTCTAATGTGATCTGACACATGCTTGCAGTTCCTTCTGGGGGCAACATTAGAGGGCATCCACAAAGTAGCATCCCTGTGCAGAACCTGTAACCCTGCTCATTTTTGAGAATGTTCTGTTTTTCTCTACTAATGAACAAAATCCTCAGACAATGGTAACCAGTTTCAAACAGGAATACGTAGCTCTCTGGATGACAGAAACGTAATTTGAACCGTAAGTCCCACATTTGAAAGACTGTTTACAGTGCCTGTTTTCAGTTTAATATGTAGCTCTTTGAACAATTTTGGGTGAGCACTGGGTGTTAATAGGAAGCAGGAAGAGAAGCCAACCCAGCCTGATTGCTTAGCTAGCTGATTCCTGGAGTCACCACTCCAAAACCCTTTCAAGAGTATAGTGTTTCATATGAGACAGTGATCATCAGCTCTGCTGTTGTTATAAGGGAAAACCAAATGTTATTTTTCAAATTTTTCTGATGATTAAAAGTAAATAATTTTCAAAAATCTTATTTTTAATAGGCTTTTTAATGGTATTTTTTTCTCACAAAATAATTTTTTCTTACACTTTAAATCTTCAAAATGCTCCAATTATTCCTTGTGACATCCCCTCCCAGACTTTCTGGAAGAGCACTGGGAAGGTGTGTAAGTGGTGGAAATATATTTAAAGAGAGAAGGCATGATATATGTGTATTCAAATGTCATTTATAACAAACACACAGGAAAACAAAATGGAAAGTTACCCTTCTAGTCTACAACTGGCTTTTGGGATAGCTGGTAATAAATGTTAAATCCATAAGGACCTAAACAGCATTAACTCTTACTTATCCCAATCCTGCAACTACTTCCCACCACACCAGAGCAAAACTTGAAACTTTATCACAGAAAAACAGAACTGAAATTACAGTAGTTCCAGCAAGAGAAAAGGAGATCACAGTAATGTAAGTTCCTGTAAGACTGACTGATTACTTAGGGAAAGAAATCCAGGTGATCCTGGAGAAGTTGCAGCAGAAGGCAAAAATAATACAATAGTTACTGACTTTTTAGCATTTAGTTGAACTATGACTTTAAGGGAATTACATATGAATAGACAGTAATTTATATCATTAATTTCAGCTGTCAAAGCAGGGGATGTTGGCCTGTGTGCATATAAGTGAGCTGTCACTAAGAGCAGTAGATCAAAAAATTCTGACCAGATTTATTCTTTAAATTTCATATTTGATGAGGAAGTGGGGTATCAATTATTAAGCACTTTCCCTCACCATACTAAGGCTTAAACCTAGGAATAATCCCTCTTACGAGGCATTTTATTTTATCCTATAACAGGTATAACACATTTCAGCTATTTCTCACATACATATGTGAAATTGCTGGAGTTTATCTTCTGTATGCACTACAAAGGTTTGCAATAAGTTTGGCCTGGCATATTTAGGAAATATNTTTAATTGGTAAAAAAAGAAAGTATGTAGTTAAGGCACAGTATAGTTCTTGTTGGTTTATCAAAAGAGATCACTTACTTTGGGAAAAATGAAGACCATCCTGGGATGAAGCCAGGATCTCTGGTGAACCACAGGAGGGTCATTAGAATGAACAGGACAAGTGTAACAGTTTCTGGATAGCTACAGCAGAAGTAGAATGAATTATAAATTTTCCTGAATTGACACTTGGATTTACCTGCTCTTGTTTGCAGATTTATAGTTTGAAATACCTAATTGGTCCAAGTTTCTTGTACTCCTCCTGAATCACCTGTGATGAAGCCTCTTCTCTAGCTGTTTTCTTCTTGCCACACTTGAACATGTTTTTAAAACTGGAATGTAAAGCAGGAATATTGAATGACAAATTAATAGTGTATATAGAAAAAATTGTCCAATCTTTCCAGTTACCAATAACACTCAACAAATGTAAAATTGTCACTTTACAATGGAGCATCTCCAATTTGCTTATCACACACCAAACTGAGCATATTGGAATTAATTGACAGTTCCCAGTGGGAGATTGACAGAGGCAGCAACAAAATGTGTCTTGTTATTGACCTGCTCATTTGGCCAGGAAGGATGAAACTTTAATCAGGTAAACTAATTGAAAAACATCAAATATATAACTCTCTTTAATAAGAGTCTCTTTAAATCTATGGTTTTGTTTTACTTTGTTTTTGAATGAAAAGCTTTTTATCACATGTGCAGCTTACATATTGATCAGCAGAGTGTTTGCTCTCTGTGGAGAAACAGAAACCTTACCACACCACCACCAAATATAAATTTAGGAAAAGCAAAAGTTTCTCACACATACAAATACAGTCATCCAGTTTATTACAGACATTGTTCAAATATTCAAACCAATTCCTCACTCCAATAAAGGGTGTATTCCTATGACTCTTCCAGTCAAAAAAATGTATATGGTTTCAGTATTCTTCTGTCTTGCACACATGCACTGATTAATGATGATGTGTGTATATCATAAAGGAGTGAGTAGACCCATTTGTGATATGGACTTTTCACACTGGGCTGAATAGTCCAGGATCCTTATTTTAGAAAATTCTTGTCCCATCCAGAGACTGAGTCATACTAATCAAGGCTGCAAAATCACTGTTGCTGCATTTTCTTCCTATTGGCCTATTAAACTAAGATGCAATATTTACTCCTGTTACAAATTATCTTTTATGTCAATAACCTTTAGTTTTATTGGTTATATCATTCACTTACTCAAACCCAAGGAAAAGCCACTGGAGCCAGACCCAGGAGAGCAGCAGAATAATAACTGCGATGGGGATGGAAAGGATAAACCAGGATCCAAAATTGATGCACTGGCAACCTGGGTAACGTCTGAATAAAAGAAAAAGAAAAAGAAAAAAAAAAAAAAAGAAAAAAAGAAAAAAAAAAAAGTTTAGTTCAGCTTTGTGAAGGAATGAAGACTTGTGAGAATTGCCAGAAAACACTGCTGTGGGAGAGTGGCTGGCAGCAGACATCAGCATGAGGTGGCCTGTGGTATCTTCTTGCCTCACCCTCCCATCCCGTTCCTGGTCATCATGACCACTACAGGAACCAGCTGTGCCAGTTATTTGAGCAACAGGTCTGGGGATCTGACACTGACTGAGGTGTGTCTAAAGTGAGTTCAGGGAGCAAGGGAGGGCCATACACAGCCTAAGGGTAGTTTGGACTATAAAGAAACATAAAGAAAGGATTTTTTGAGATGAGACTTTAGCACAAGAAAATATACTCAAATGAAAAAGCTGCAACAAATGTAGAAGACAATGGTGGAAGCAACACTGAAACTTGTATTGTTTAAACTTCACATAAGTAAATCAAAACTGATTAAAATCAAAATTATTATTACTAATTTCCCTAAATGTTTGTTGGCCAGGTGGATGATCTCTCTACTCACCTTGTCTCTTTGAGGCTGTCTCAGTCTACTGTTTGTAAATGTGAGTCATTGAAGCAGAGATTTCCCTTCCATGTGCATTTAAGAAAAGAAGGGCTTTGGTTCTCTGAAAGAAATTGCTTTACTGTTGAATTTGATTGATGCCAGATAGTAAAAAAGGCAGAGTAAAACCACCCTGCTTTCCAATTTACTTTGTGAATAGAAGTTACTTTTTTTTTGAGCTTCTCCATCTCTGCTGAGAGAGCTTTAATGCTAGAAGTGAGAAAATTCAAGTCTCCTTGAGCAGCTTTCCTTCTTGACACAAAAATCAGATGGAAGGGGAAAAAAAAGTCCAGACAGAGGGCATCCTAACGACTATTTCCAATTATTAGCCCATCTTTTGTATTTCAGGTCTTGCTAGAAGGAAAATAGTTCTGATGATTCCATAGGGTTTTGAAGCTTTAAGTGTTTGTTATAAATGCTCTCTCAAATATTTTGCAAATTTTAGGCTTGATCTCTATTTACTATGATGCTTATATATATTGCAAATAAAGTGGTAGCAGGGAGCAAACCTAAACACCTGTCCTTTTTTTCAGGTGATGCTCTAAGTTGCAACTGTACATAATGATGGGACAATGAAACTCTCAATATAACAATGCAGAACATATAAAGCATTGTGCTGTTACATAATTTATTGATTACATGGCTATGTGCCTTTTATTACATGGATAGCCACATTGATTTTTGAACATAAAGTTCCAAGATAAGAAAGAACTGACATCAGCATAGTAATTATATAATATTTCATCACGTGTAAAAGTGTTTATGACCTTAGAACTTAATAACAAATTTTTAGATAGTGCATGCTAAGTGTTGCTTTTTTTCTCAGAAAAATCTACTATCCAAATAGTAAAGTACTACTTAACCAAACAATGGTCATCTTATTGCATGTGTTGGCAGATCACTTATAGACTTTCCCTCTGTAAGGCAAATACAAACATGCAATTTCTTTTTATCTCCTTAACAAACAATTAAGAAAAACAATGGAATCAAATAATATCAAATCAAAGGTCAAGGTTTCTAATGTGTTTTAGGGGAGCCATATGAGACCTCAAGAAAAAAATTAAAATTCTGGACTAAGAAGAATACAAATAATATATTATAGCCTCTTACGAATTGAAGTGCTCAGTAAAAATGAGATTAGTCGATGTTCCTGTGATTGTGGTCAGTCCTCCAATGGTAGCAGAATAAGCCACACATAAGCACATCACTTTGAAAATCCCACTGTATTTGTCCTTTCTGCTTTTTCTCTCAGCTTCAGCAGGTGGTAGGTTCTGCTTAGAAAGTATATACACCAATTAAAATATAAGAAGGGCTCATCATCAGGGACAAAAATAGAACTGCAGGATATCTCAGAAGATCCAGACAATTTACTGGCAATACAGTTGTCTGCAGTGTGATTTGGTTTGCTGTTACACTGGTAGTGCAATTATTCATGTAAAGGAAAAGGAGGCAGAGCTGAATCCTGAAGCCCTTTCCCCAACCTGTTTTAGTCTTTACAGAACTGCCTCTGTATAGATTGATACATAAACACACATATGGTATAATAGAATTTGTACTCTGGTGAAGTTGCTTTAATTCGTGTGAAATGGGAGGACAAAACCAGTAATGAAATAGCTATACCAGTAAAGTGTGTACATGTGTGTGACTATGATGCCTTAAGTTTTAGCTTTCACGTTTTTCAGATTCTGTGTTGCCTAGGGGTGTAGTTCTAAGCTTCATATTAAATGCTGGTAAGCTCTCTTCACAGAGTAAGTAGACAAAACAAATCCTTTTCCTGCTGAAGACCAAGGACAACTTTCACACCCAAAAGCATAAACAACAGTAGACTGAAGGAAGGAACAAGAAGGATGGATGAGACCTCACAACCTGAAGCTGTAATTGGACAATTAAACCCCAATATGCAAATGGACCAAAACTCATAAAAATATAAAACCTCGTAATCAGTTAGCCATTTTGTGACCATTCTAAGTCCACCTTGGGTGTAGCCCTGGTCAGGCTCTTGTCCTGCCCAAGGTATATCCTGAATGCCTTTCAATAAACACCTACTTTATTCTCTAGCTCTGTCCAGTCTCTATTTCAGGACAGCCTTCCTAGGACATCAACTACAGGTACATCTCTTATTCACATGTAACCAGCCTCATTGCAACCTGCGCTTTTTTAGATCTAGCATAGAAGTGAGATTTAGGTTAAAACTAAGTTTCGCTGCATAATAAAAAGACACTTTAAGTACCTGTTCATTTCCTTTTTCATTTTCCTTTTCAACTGTGCATACAGTAGTAACCACATTGTTGTTATATCTGGAAAAACAAAGGCATGTATTGCAACAAACAGATATTCTATTTGGATGAATTTTCAGAACAGAATTTACTAAATTAATAACAATTACCCATTAACATGTTTTTCTTTCTTTTTCCAATCTGGGTTTTCATATTCTCCTATATTTTCTGTAAGACAGTGATGCAAAGACAGAAAAACATTTAAGGGAGTAAAACTGGAAAGGTTCCATTGGCATCCCATGCACTCACTTCACATCATCCCATCAATACATTTGCAAGCACCAATCTCAGAAACAGTTGTTTTGTGCCCTACTCCTTCATGACTCCTGTTCTTCAGAATCCAAATCTTCTAATGAGGAGAAATATTGCTAATTTACAATCCACCTGTATAGGTAATCAGTTTAGACTCAGTTGTTCTTCCAACATTACCCTAGAGCTTAAAGAGCTGCCTTCTTGTGCTAACATTTAAGCCTTTTGTATCTATAGCCTGGAGTTATATTTCTTTCTAGCCATCTTATAAGGCTGATAAGAGAGGCTGATAAGCCAGCCCCTTCCCTTCTCCCGTCCTCTCATCCAGCTGCCACCTCCTGCACCTGTTCAGTTTTAATTTATCTTTGTGGTCATGAGAGAGCTCACACACAATAATCCAAGAGAAGTTTCACAGTGAAGCACATGATGATGCCAGTACATCTCTGGCAGTTTAGTTGTGCTTGCTGTGTTCATTACTGCTGAGTAGGGTGTGAGGACAGAGCTGCCCCTCATGCCTACCATCCAGCTCCAGTGCTGGGTTGATGGAGCCATTAGAGCAGGACATCTCCAGCTCATCAGCTTCTGATTCAGCTCTGATGATCTGCTGAGCTACAGCTTCCACGATTGGCATCACCATGGCAGCTGCAGAGGTGTTGCTGAGCCACATCGACAAGAAAGCACAGCTAACCATGAAACCCAGCATAAGCCTGGAATGGGAGAGAAGAGTCTGTGACTGCTA
Organism: Aegithalos caudatus; assembly: GCA_013389925.1. NCBI lineage: Eukaryota > Metazoa > Chordata > Aves > Passeriformes > Aegithalidae > Aegithalos > Aegithalos caudatus. The sequence continues at coordinate 53,313 of WEIU01000669.1, read as the reverse complement.
CACCTCCTATCATCACTCTATTTAATATAAATAGAGAACTTTGCCAACAGAAATCTTGAAACACCCAAAATTTAAAACTTTTACGTCTGAAAACATTTTTGAATTAAAATTGTCTTGATCTAAGACACTGAAATGATCATATTTTAGAGGTTCAAATATATTATAAAGTGAAGCAGAAACAATAGTATTTGAACTACATTTGAAGAAAGAGCACCATGCATGTCACAAATTCAAATGAAAGTTAAAATGGCTACACTGCTGATGTTATTAATCTCATATTGTACAGTCTAGGTCAAAAACCTTGGAGTTATCACTTAGAGTGTTAAGTCCTCTAGATATACCAGTTAAGTTGTTATAGAAAGAAATATTGAAAATTCAGTAAGTGGTACAAAACTTAGTTCTTATTCAGAGCACCAAGACAAGGGTAGGCATTATTTGGGCTTCAATAATTGCAATCTTCAATATTAAACAGGAAAGAGAAGGTCATTACAATTAATTAATCTGGTCTTGGCTCAGCTTTTTCTAATGTTACAACAAGTAGTAATGCAATACACTTAATTGCATCAATGACTGAAAAAGCAAACATTCCATGTCATATCTGGAGAAGTTGCATTGTAAATTTAGAACAAAATGTTGTTTTTAATGCACTTCTTGAAGCTGGAAATGTGAAAAGTCCTGCCTGTTCCAAGCTGCTGTGAGTGACATTACCTTGACAAACACCTGCAATGCATCATCACAGCAAGAGAACTTAGTGGAGGGATGGTGATATTGCACCTTTCTCTCAGAAGACATCTGTGCAATTTGAAAATTTCTTTGCCCAGACTTGATCAGAAGCTTCACAAAAAATGTCAGTTTTATTTAAAGAAAACTGAGCCAATATAGAAATCATATAAAAGTCATGTAAACATTATTTGATGATATAAAAATATGATCAAAATGTCTTTCATAACTTTTTATTTCAGCTAATAGCAATTTTTTCTCAGTAGGAGAACCTTGTCTTTCTCTGTGCACTTTTAATTGTATAGTGATCAAATGACCTGTAAACCAGGAAGTCACAGACCTGACCCAACACAAATTGTCATTCATAGTGTAAAAAGTCTTAACTTAGGCCATTTTTGATGAGGTCCTTTTGATTAGACAGGAGTTGAAGAAGAATTGTGTTTCTTATGCAGAAAATATGGGTCAGAATAAGCATACTGAACATGAATTTTCACACTGTAGAAACAATGCCATTTTAGTAGAACTTGCAAAGGGATTTAAAAATAAAAACTAATTAAGACATTTGCTAATGTATTTCAAAACTATTCATCATAAATTTTCAGCATTAGATGGATTGATGGTCAGGTATAACGGATGGCCAGCTGACCATTTGGTACAATGTGGTGTGCTCTACTGAAGGACTCTAAAAGTGATTGCAAAATAATAAAATATATCCTATCCTGTTCATCCCCAGTTTTTCTGAATTATTTTCCCCATGGTATTGTTAAAAAATACTACTCATATAATCTTACACAAATCTTAATATTATGCATTATATCCAACTATAAAGTCACTCTTTGCTTTGTAGTGCACAACTTATATTTTATTACCCTTTCTAGTCCTTGCAGGTTGCATAGACATATTCACCTTTCTCTGCTAGTTGGCAGACTTTACTGCTCAAATGACAGAAAGCCTTCACAGGATCATAGAATAATCTGGGCTGTGAAAAACCCTTAGGATCATGAAGTTCAACCATAAACATAACACTGCCAAGTCCACCACTAAACTATGTTCTTAAGTGCTACATCTACACATCTTCAAATACCTTCAGGGATGATGACTCAATCACTTCCCTCGGCATCCAGTTCCAATGCCTGATCAACCATTTACTAAAGAAATTTTTCCTGTTATCCAATCTAATCCTCCTCTGGTCTGACTTGAAGCCATCCTTGTCTGTGGATGCTGAAAGCTGGTTAGAAGAGAAAGTCAGATAGACTTTCCCAGGCATTGTTCTGGGGGAGCTGTGAGAAAATATTCTGAACAATTTCTAATCCTTGCACCTGCTGCTTTTCCAATTTGTTTACTTGCAAAGATGTTAATGGTGTTGGCTTGAGTGACCAATCATGTTCAGTGTATCAGAACAGTGTATAAAAAAGGTTTGCCTTCTAATAAATGTTGCTATATGCCCCCCAAGAAGATTTGGAGTATCATATCGTTATTCCCCATCCCAACTACATAATGATACTTGTCCTTTCACTTTTCACCTGGGAGAAGATGCTGACCTTCCCTTGGCTACAGCCTCCTTTCATGGAGTTGTAGACAGTGATAAGGTCACCTCTGAGATGCTTTTCCTCCAGACTAAACAACATCAGCTCCCTCAGCTGCTCCTCACAAGACTAGTGCTACAGACCCTTCATGAGCTTCACTGTCCTCTGGACTTGCACCAGCACCTCAATATCTATCTTGTAGAGGGAGGAACCAGAACTGAACACAGGATTTGAGGTACAGCCTCACCAGTGTTGAGTACTGGGAGACTATCCCTATCCTGGTCCTGCTGGCCACATATTTCTGATACACACCAGTTTCTCCAAAATATACAATGCAGAAGTCTCTTGCTATTTTACTTTTGCTGCTGCACCCTTTATGACCTCTAATGCAGAGGTCTCGTGCAGTGATATCTCTGCCTGGGCTGGCTGAGGCTGCAGTGTGCACAGACTGCCCGGGCTCTGGTGCCAGGGAGCAGCTGAGCAGGGAGTGTGCAGAGAGCAGCACTGTGCCTGCCACGGGCACAGCTGTCAGCAGAAGATGATGGGACAGGGTAGGTCCTCTCCTTCACAAATCACTTCATCATTTGATCGTCCCTTTGTCATGATCAGGAATTGTGATAGATATGAAGGATGCTTCCTCATGATTACAACTCTCTGGAGTTGCTGCTTTGGGTATCCTCAAATGCTGCCTTCAGGTTTGACTGTTCACAGCAAGTTCCCCAGCAATGTTCAGCTTAGCACAGCACACCATCAACTTGTGTTGTCCCTCTCAACATTTTAGCTAAAAGATGAGAATTTAGGAGTGTTCAAAAGAGAAATAACTAAATAACTAAACTTGCATAGCACAAGAATACAGTTTAAGATAACGGGAGGAGGTACAACAAGAATGTAGGGGGAATTTTTTCCAAACAGAAAGCTACCAGATATCAAAAGAGGCAGAATTAATCAAAATACATGTGATATTTAAAATAAGGTCAGTCAAATTACTGAAGACTAGAAATAATCCAGCATTCCTATGAAGTGTTATTAGTTAAATCACTTGAGGCATCTTATTTTTTAGACCTGGGGTTTCTGTTTTTCTGAATATTTGCTTCCTTTCTGCTTCATGGCAAGGAGTCGTGAGCGTGATGTGTTCTGGGAAGCTAAACTTGCTCTGTAGCTCTTATGTGCAGCCTTACTGCTACACTGACAGATGCTTCTGCCAGCCTAAACCTTTTCTGCAAATTTGTAAAGGAAGCAGAGAAAAATTTTTCACTTCCTAAGATATATGTTGATAGTGAGTAAGCAGAGTGTGATTTCTTTTCCATTGTCACCTCATCTAGCTGAGGAAGTGCCTATCCTTTGACTTTTTTTTTTTTTCATATTTAGACAAAGGAAAACACCTTAAGACATTACGTAAATGTGGGTTTCGTTCCTCAACACCTGCTTAGTTTTATGATGTTTTTCCCCCTCTCTGTGTATTTTAACTCCTTTTGTATTTTTAGGAATGTCCAGAATTTTGAAAACAAAATTGAAATAAAAAATTCAGCATAGAAGATTTTATGTTGTAGGCATGGGGTGGGAACATTCCAACAACCATCAAGAAACAGGACCCCTATATTATTCACAAACTAATCATATTTTTTGTTCAGAAGAATCCTTATTATGAACAGAAGTATTGTAGAGAACTTTCAATTAGGATTTCAGGAAAATATTAAAGCGTCACCTACAAAACTCTCATATCAATTTAAATATCTACTTTGCTTGAGTAGAAAAGAAAGGCTGGGTTTCTACTGTGGAAAAAGCAATAGGCAATTATTTCTGGAATACACAGCTTTCTATAAGTATTGTCCTTCAAGACATTGTTTAGCACATACCATGCAGGGTTGACACCCACCAGCATCACCATTTTTAAAGCCACTCTTTTGTGCAGATTCCATTTTTCTATTGACGTTGCCAAACAAATTACTCCAATCAGCAGCAGATGAAAGTCTTTAAAATAAGCAGATGCTACCTGAAACAAAATTATAAAACAAGAAACCAAAAGGAAAATAAACCCATTCTTTTTAAATTAAATTGTGAATTTCTTTTAGCATTTGGTAAATATCACTTTAATTTTAAAATTTAGCCAGATTATATTATGAAATAAATAGACTTTTTTTTTTTTTTTCTTAAAATTAAATGGTTAAATTCATTGGAACTGTTAAATTCATTTAACCAAACGATTCAAGAATAAATGCACTAAGGTGCACATGGTTAAAACAAAATAAAAATAAAGCTTAGGATAGAACAACCTAAAATCATCAGTCAAATCTCATACGCATACTAAATCAGCATTTAAATGTTGGTTTTGTTACGTTTTTATCTTCCAACAGGTAAAATAACAGTTTAAACATAGACTTAGATTATGATTATCTGTGATTTCATCTCTTTGGCATGAACATATACTCAGCAGTTTCACATAGGGTCATTATTGTAACATTTTGCCTCTGTAATATTAAGGATATTTTATAATTATCTAGCATTTTCCATCCTGGCATCTAACCACTGAGCTGCTATTTAGAAGACAACTTTAAAGAAGTTATTAAAGAAATGCGAACAAGTCCTGAAGACAAAACATGTAAGCAAATCTTGAGGCAGAACTATTGTGATTGGTACTCAGCAAATCCACGGATATGCCCGACATGTTTCAAAATTATGTGTTTCATTCTTTGGAGTTTTGATTCCTGATATGCACAGTTTAAAAAAAGAGAAAAATAAAGGTTACCTGCTTGGATCCCATTATACCAAACAACGGGAACATAAAGGCAGGGAGCAAAGCTGAAACAGCCAGTGGCAAAGCTTCTGTGAGCCAAAAGATGGCAATTACAAACAACGTGTAGGCACATTCTGCTTCCTAGAATACAAAGGCACCAATAATAACATGATCATCCAGGGGGAAAAAGATCACAATTCAAAAAGTACAGCTCCATCAGTACAGTGATTCTCCACATTTAGAAAAAGTATGAGTCAAAGGACCAACATTTAAGGTATTTATTGTGTACTATTGACAATCCTGCTGAGATGAAACACAGTCAGTCAAACAGGTAGAGAGATTTTATTTTTTCTAGTAGATATAAAATTATTTAAATTCTATCACTCCAGAAAACTGGGAAAAAAAGATGCCTATTCCTTCAAGGACAATTGATCATCTAGGTCACTCTGGAGCATTCTCAGGCTATGAATTCCTCTAAATCAAAAGCATTCTACCTCTGTAAGCAAGCCCTTAAGACTTCAGGAGTACTCACAGTCAATAACTGGTCAAATTTTTTCTCTCCTTAACTTTTGTCATCAGTAGCAATAAGGCAAGGATATAATCTAACAAAAAAGGTATCATGCAAGACTGACAAGAAACCAGCTGTTGTTTTTAAGGCTTGTAGTTTTAGTGAGTATCTTTTGTTTCAACTCTTTAAAACCAGGAGATTTTTTTCTTTTTTCCTTTTATTTTTCTCCCAGGAGAATAATTTTCAATGCTGCCTGTAAAATGCAACCCCAGACAAATATAATGAGGTGAAGTAAACCTAGTTTCTTCTAGAGTATTAGAAATCTCTTTTATGTAGTTTTTAATTTATATTTCTGCTTTTAAAGAAAATTGTTTGGAACATTTAGTGCCCCTGGTTAAGGTATGAAATTACTCAACAGCAGCAGAGATGTTTTGTACTGGGAAAAAGAACAGTTTAATGATGTGGATCCTGGAACCTTTGACTGGAAAACAACAGTATTAAACCCAAGTCAGTCAGCTGTGGTTATCATTTATTTTGGGGAAGAAATTTTTGTTGTGTATGAAAGAATTTGAAAAATCCATTCACCTAGCAAATGTTCATCTCACTTAAGTCCTACCAAATTAAGAATTTCCCATGAGTTTCCTCTTATATAGGAAACTGAAGTATTGGAACTGTGATGTGAGAGTGTGAAGTACATGGCCGTGTAACCACCATCAAACTGTGACGCAAGGACTTCAGAACCAAATTTTCATGTATTGTCATACATGGTATGTATAATGCACATGATACCACATCACAGAATTCCATTTCATTCTGCTGGAATCAGAGCTGCACCAAATAGAGTCACTAATGACATTATTAGATAGCTCATTCATCAGCTTGGAGTTCTCGCAAGAGTTAGTGAACGCCAGAGTTTATTTCAAGTAAAATAAAACTATGATGTCCTGTATTAGATTTTGCTTTATTTAGGAACCAGAGGGAATTTGTGAAATTACTGATTTCAGTCATTTCCTACCAGACAATACAAGATATGATGAACATAAAATCCTTCATTAAACAAAAAGTAATTGCACCTTTTTCCTGACAATTCATCTCCATTGTCAATCATACAGAACTGTTTAAAAGAGTGCAAAAAATAATAAAGAGAACAATATTTTCAATATAGTACAGATGTTGTTAGAAAACAAGTATCTGATTCAGAGTTTCATGCATCCAGTACAGAATTTTATATTGAAGCTGTCTTCTCCACATTTCTGTGAAATTACACTGAGTTGACAAAAAATAATTAAAAATAATTCATTGACAAAAATAATTGCATCATTATTCATTTAAGGTCCCATCCAACTCAAACTATCTGTGATCCTGCTAATCTGAAAAGGTCTGTGAATCTGTCTTTACATACAGGTGCAAAATAATTCTCTCTCCAAGCAGGTCACTTACTTTAGTTTTGATGATAAGTGGAAGTGGAAGTAAAAGCAGTGGGGTGAGGACAATGAGCAGGAACCTTCGGTAAGCCAGGAGGTAGGTAAGAATCTTCATGTTTGATGGCTGTTAGATGAACTTCCCTGAAGAAACTGCCAAGAAACATGTCTGACTTTAAATAGCTGACTCTGATTAATATTTTTCCAAGCTATCACCTTTAGCCATTGCTAAAGCAGGCCAGTAAAGCAAGTTAAAATTAAATCTGGGTCTTTATTGTTTTAGCGAGTTTATTAACAGTAGGTTGATAAGATAAGTGCTCGCCTTAAACCAAGGCTAGATGTCAGCACTCTCAGGACTTTCTCTTCCTGCCCTTCCTCATAACAAGTTTATGTAATTACAACAGGCTTTAGACAGCTAAAAAAATAAAAACTTCAGGTGCCCTCCCAGTCACTGTTGACTTCCATGGGGAATCAAAACATGCAACATACATAGAATATATGTTCAAAACCAGTTGGGGCATTTATGTGAATTCATAAGCAAAATAATTTTATTGAACAGAATTAAAAATTCTTCATTTTCTTCTCCATCCTTGGAGATATTCATAACTTCATAGGACAAGATCTGAGAAACCTGACCTGAACTTTGTTCTGCTTTCAATAAAAGGTTGGACTAGATGACTTGCAGAAGTCCCTTCCAGCCTCAGCCCTTCTGTTGTTTTTATCTGTCTAGAATCTAAAGTATATGAGAAAAACGGGATTTTTTTTTTTCTGTATTTCCAGGCAGGGAATAACTCATTTTCTCTTCTCATGCAGAAAAAGGATAAGGTTTTTTTATGTACATCATATAAAGTTTTGAGGAAGTCTAAGAGTAGGAGACTTTTGGAGACAAAAGTCAAAAATAAATAAATCCTTTTGCCTGAAATTTCCTTTTTTCCAATAAGAAGAAAACTTGTTACTGTCTTTGTAATACAACAAAATGGCATCAAATAAAGAACAGGAAAAGATAGGAAAGAAGCTTGCACACTATCTGTGGGAGAAGATTAAAAGGGGGAAGAACACATTGTTTTGTGCTTGGGATCTTACCTGAAGCAGAAAATCGGAAGAGGAGACAGATAAAGGAGTGTTTGAGCTGCCATCAGAACCATCCAAAGGACAGGTAATAAAGGTAGATTTTTGCCATCCATATAACCTTTTGATTATAAGAATCCCATGTGTCAGGGTGCAGGCAAAGCAAGTGATCAGATTGTCAGTGTAGAGTACACACTTCTGGCTTCAGGACTTTGGCTATGGGAAAAGTATTTCATATCTAACTGTCAGAAAACAATTGACTGAAAACCCAAAGGTAAGAAATAAACTGGAGAAAACATAATGAAATAACAGCCTTGCTACTGGGAAGTTGGGAAAACCGCTTTGACACAACCTAGGGAGATGAGACTTCCTGGGAAGATAATGTAAGGAATCAAAGATGTTCAAGTGAACTGGTAACTTTTGAAAGGGGCTGTTCTAAATATATAAAGACAATTTTGTTTAAAGAATTCAGAGACAGAATTAGGAAACCTTCAAATATCCAAAATTCAAGAGAGTTGTGTGAGATCTGGAAAAAAAATCTGTGTTCCAAAAGAATAACAAACATTTAGACTGATAAATTCAGAAGGACTGTGATATGAAATATATTTCAGTTGGAGAAGTCACAGAAAATTTCTATTAAAGTATCAGAACTAAAAGGAAAAGAGAGGAGAGTGATTTAGTAAACAAAATGGAAGACAAACTGCAGAGAGTGCTGGAGTATTCAACACTTCCTTGTCTGAGTCTTCACAAAGGTAAATAGAAGTCAAATTAATTTTATTATGAAAAAATGGAACATACTATAGTGACAGTGATGGTGGGAGTAGTGAATATTTAGCTTTAATATATATATTCAAGTCAACAGTTCCAGATGAAATTCACACATAATTCATGGGTGATAATTCATACATTAATCTGAGAACTATTTTAGAATATACCTGAATATATCTTGTTATGCCAAGTATTTGAAAAACTTTGGAGTATTAAAAATTTCTAGAAAACTCATCAGACATAAATGGAAATTAAATATGTCACATTAACTCAATTTTGTTTTCTTTTTTCTTGGAGCAACTCAGATGTACATTATATGCATTTTTTTACTTCAATAAACGAAGAGCAAGTCAGATGTAATCATAAAAGAAATGGTCTAGAGGAAACTATGTCTGTGTGTACAAATTGTTTTTGAAAAGTTGTTCTTGAAGAGCAGTTGCAATTATTTTACATTCATACTTTGAAGATATTTCAAATGGTATCCTTAGGAGGTCTATTCTGCTTAGTTTTCTAGCCCATATTTTTGTTAATGTTTTTGAATCATAAACTAGTAATCAACAGACTACCTTCTAGCTGATACTAACCATAAAATCTGCTTTTTCAGCATTCTTAGACAATCACTGCTATAGCAAAATGCTGTGTGGAGATAGAAGTCCAGAAAAAAGGAGAAAAGAGACTTCCAATAGTGATTCAAATAAAATAGTGCTGATGAAGAGTAGAAATTGTCCTGCATAATTAACATTAAAATCCTCAAACCTGTCCTGTCTGCAGGTCCCTGGTCAGCTACCAGAGATGGTCAGGGCAGAAACTGGAGGTTTCCTTCCAAACTTATGCTGAGATGTTTCTGGACAGTCAAGCTTCTACAGGTAACCTGAGAATGGATCAAGAGATAGATGCCCAGGGAGAGAATGAGTTTGCAGTAGACTACGTTTCATGGTGGAGAGCTGAAGGCTTTCTGAAGGAATGGAGTTTGGGACAAAACTTTCCTTAAGAGGCAGGAAGAAGGAACAAGAGAGGAATTGCAATCCTGAGTGCAAGAACTTTACACATAGAGTCCTGCATGTGAAGACAAAAGTGGTTTTAATGCGATTTGAGGTGTTACTGAATGATTGTGAAAAAACAATTATAAACTCAATTTGAAAAATAAATAAGGATGTATTTGCAACACTGGAAAAATGAAAAAGAGGAAGAGTTTCTAGGGAGAAAAAATATGTCTAGTTATGCTACCCAGTGTTAGCTCATCTGGGTCAGTATCGATCCCTTAATCCCTACCCTTCTTGGAAAGCTCAATTTATTTTTGTGATGTCTTGAGTTAACTGTGGACATCCCTTGTGTATTTTCTCAGTAGTTGAATTTTCTGGTTCATTTTTTCAGACCTCAGAAAAGCCTGTGGGAATGGTCCTTTTATGCTGAAGTTTTGTGTAGGTAGCTGTATTTACAGCTTGGTTGAGGACTGCTATTTCTCTTTAATACTTGAAGAGAACCTCCAAAACATATTTGTGTGGAACAACAAATCAGAAGAAGTGTTTGAGAAGGAGGAAAGAAAAATTCACATTGTTCCAAAAGCTGATTTTTCAATAAAACAAAGGAAGATCTTATATTAGAGATCCAGTTATGGAGAAGAGATGGCAAGAGGGGCATCATCACAACCCAAAGATAGGAGACAGAAGTCATGTCTGGTTAGCAGACAGCTTAGCAGAAAAAGAAAAAATAAACTTTCCTAGGCATGATGAGAATCTGTAGAATGCATATTCCAGGACTCACAGTCCACTTGTGAGTTCTCTCTCTTGAGTTCTCAAGAGAACTGTTTTGACAAACTGTTGCACAGGACAAGCAGCAGCAGTTCATGCAGTCCCCATGGGCCACCCCAGACAGGACCAGACAAGAGAAATGCTCTGTATGCTACTGCCAGGGAGCACAGCCCCACTGGAGTCTCTGTCAGAAGGCAGCTACAGACATACAAGCTCAGCACTGCCCCTGGAGCCAGGGATAGAAGGCAATTTGCTCAAAGACCCAGGTACAACTCATGGGTAATGTGGAAGAATGGGAATATCTATGGTGTGTCCCAAGGACATTAACACTGGGGGAAAACAAAATGTGATTTCATTTGCATACTATAGGAAGTACTATGTCAAAAATCACCTGAACCACTGAGCCGTTCAAGAAGATGGGCAAGCACTGCAATGACCCAACATGAGCCAACAATTTCACACAATCTCTCCTGTCCCGAGCAACCACCACAACACAGGAAGGACAAGCCATGCATTAAACAACTCAATGGATATTTTATGAATGCTTTACAGGAGTGATCCAGAGACTGTGAGAATCATATCTATATATATATGTATCACATGACAGGAAAGAGAGTCGTGCTTACTAAGGTTGTATTGGATAGTGTAAGATTTGAGCATGGCATACATTGTATGGACTAAGGGCTAGAGACTGAGTTGGGATGGATGGATTTTGTTCATGGCAGTGCATCATGGTGCTGGTTTGGACCGTGTGATGTTTTGAAAATGTGACTAAAAATGCAGATAACACACCTGTGTTTTGGTTATTGTTGAGAAGTCCTTCCATGGCATGAAGGTATTTCCACTCTGCCTCTCAGTGTGTAGGCTGAGGTTGTGCAAGAAGTTAGGAGGGGACACAACAAAGGAAACTGACACAAACTGATTAAACAGGATATTTTCTGCCATATAAAACTAGGTTTAGCAATAAAAACTGAGCAGGGGGAAGTATTTTGGGATGAGAGACATTGCTCAGAGCCTGGCTGGGCATTGACCTATTTACAGTAGGTGGTCAGTGTTTACTTTTGCATTAAATTTTTATTCCATTTTATTATTCCTCTTTATTTTGCTTATTAAATATTTTTAACCCACAGGTTTTCTCACCTTCCTATTTTCTCCCCTGTCCCACTGGAGTCAAAACAGCTGACTAGCTGCATGGTGCTTAGCTGGTGAACCGAGTCAACCCACCACACCTTGTCCATGGCCTTGTAAATTACAGTATCACTCTCTATCTCAACATGCACCTAAAAACCTTTTGATCATTACAGACAATTTGGTAATATTACGAGCCAAAGAAGAACATTTCAGTTAAGCAATACTTCCTGAAAATGTCAAAGTATGCAGAATTTAGTACAACGTGCAGCAAAGCAGGATGCATAGATATGTGAAGGGGGAAAATAAAAATCAATATTTCCTTGTCAAAGGTTGATCATGCAGGATTAGCAGAAGACATTTATAGAATAAGTATTATTTTAGACCAGCACTCAAATCTAGAAGGAAAGTTTGTTTACACCAATATATAAGTAATTATAATTATAAGAGAATTACTATTATTACATAACAGAAATACTATATATCACCACAAGAACTGTAAGGTGAATAAGGTATTACTCAATGGGAAGGATTCTGAGGAAAAACAGGGCAAAGGAATGTAATAAAAGAAGCTTCTCAAAAACATTTGAAGGATTTATGCTTCTACAAAATTATATTAATTATTTTCAAAATTATAATTATTTATAACAAAAATTAGAAGCATTACCAAAATTGTTGTTTTTTATATAGAAAAACTTGAATTCTGAAGTTATTATGTTCTACTGTGTTGGGGAAAGAGAGGAAAGCTCCAGAAATGGCCTAGGTAACCACTGTGATGGGATTTACATCTGATTCTACATATCAATGTGTAAATTCATCACTATAACCTTTGTTTCACACTCTACAGAGAGATGGAAGCACTCCCATCCTGCTTAGCTGAGGTTCTTTAACCAGGCTGAGTGAATTACAGGGTGTTTCTCTTCACTGACTACAAAGCCTTATTCAAGGCATATAACTTTTAAATGTCTCTGGTAGGATAGACTTGTTTTATCCTCTGCTTGTTTGGGAAAAAGCCTTAAGAAGTTCTCTGAAGTCAAGAATAGCTGGAAAAGACCTGGAGCACTGAGCAAAAAACAATCTTCTTTGCTTTGGCCTTAGGATTCAAGCAAATGGATATAGTATGTACCCATCATTAAACAAGATTTTATCAGTATTTTAAACTTCATTATTATTATTGAATAATTAGCTTTCATTCCTTATCATTTAAAAAAATTGAAAACTATATCTAATTTTATTTGTGTATTAACTTGCCAGTGGCTGAATCAAAAGGGTTCATTATTGCCAGAGAAAAATTAAATATCTTTAGTACCCAATTCTGATCTCCATCTTTAGAAAGATGCCATTGAGAATAAATTTTCACTAAATAGAAAGTATGAAAATTAAGTCAAAAAAGCACTAATTCTCCAAGAACTTGCATGTTCTGCAAGGCTTTTAACAGGCACACAAAATTTTGCTTGGCTGCTTCACATTGTTGCTGCTCATTATTTTTCTTCAAAAACATAAAAGCTTTCGGAGCTGAAAATGCTATTAAAATCCCCATACAACATATAGAAAGAATTAAATGCTCCCTCTCTTTCCCTTTTTCTTATTACAGAAGTAAAAGCAGAACTGCACTGAGTGCAGTTCCACAGTGGTGGAATTGGATATGTGGTCACGTGTCCCATCCTGAAGTTCTCCAATTTCCAAGTACATATCCAAGATGATAACAGCCAACTGCTCCAACAACTCTAAATGCTCTAAAAACTAGGTTAGTAAATCTTTATGGAACTGTAATTGCATTTTAAACTGTGTTTTTTTCTTTTTTCCATTGGTTTTCTGTTTTTAAAATATCTCCTAAAGACTCTTAGCTTAGCAGAATGCTATCAGGGACAATGAGATTTGTATGGAAACGAGGTAAAGAATCAAAATGAGTACCTTTTTGTACTGAAATTCTGAATAATATGTGATATGTATCTGCAGATTGAAGATGGAGACTTTGGAGACTTGTGAAATAATTTGTATTTCTATATTCTTGGCCTGACATACTAAAGAGCAATACTAAAAAAAAAAAAAAACAAAAAAAAAACCACTAAACCCCCATTTATTTTTATACTATTCCTTACATTTTTCTTTCTACACTACAGAAGAGATGAGAAAATTCTCTTTGAAAAAGATCGTTGACACCTTTTGGAGAAACATTTCGTAAAAAACAGATTAAATCAATTTCTATTATGTGATGAGAAAAGAAACACATTTTATACCTACATTCAGTCTGTATTTCTGAATGGGAATAATCTGACACGTTGAATACACTTCCACACTCCTCACTGCATAAAAGCAACAAACTGAAAAGAAACAAAATCCTATTACTTGACATTGAAAATTTTAATGAGTAAGAAGTTCACTATTCATTGTAAACATGTTCCTTTTCACTTTGAATAGAAATCTACTGAACCTAAATGACCTTTGTGTCATGATTTTTCAAGATGACCTGTACTTAGAGCCATTTTCTTTGAGTCAGTTCAAGTGCTTCAGTTCAAGTGCTTCAGAAATCACTATGTATTCTTCCAAGTTTCTGAAGCAAAATACTCTCTTCCAATGATGCTACATAGCACAGAGGTTCTCCAATATACTCATTTATCCTGTGTACTCCATTCCTTTGATACTTCCCACTGGAATCACTGCCCAGTGACACAAAGGATGATTTCCAAGACATAAATTACATGATCACTTCCTGTTCATGTAGAAATGCAAAGACAAAGAAATAATGGGATTTTAAAACAATAAAGAGCCTATGTATGGGTCTCCTATACTTTAAGCACACCTTGAAAGCTTAAGAAGTCCCTGGGTCTATGTGTCCAGAAGGGATCCACCCCAGGGTGATGAGGGAGCTGGGTAGATGAGCTAGCAAAGCCTCTCTCCATCCTTTACCAACAGTCCAGGCTCACTGATGAGGTTCCAGATGACTGGAAGCTGGCCAATGTTATGCCTTTTTGTCATTCACAAAAAGGGTAGGAAGGAGGATCCTGGTAATTATAGGCCAGTTACCCTGACCTCAGTACCCAGTAAGGTAATGGAACAGTTTACATTGAGTGTCATCACACAGCACTTACAGGATGGCTGGGGTCTCAGGCCCAGCAGCACAGGTTTAGGAGGGGTAGGTCATGTTTGACCAACCTGGTCTCCTTTTACGACCAGGTGACCCACCTGGTGGATGCAGG
>WEIU01000669.1:2046-35560 GCA_013389925.1 Aegithalos caudatus | reverse complement strand
GATTTTAACAGTTTTCTCCCTTTCAGTAAAAGACATTTATATTTCCATTTTATTACTACACTTTGCAAGTTCTCACAATTTTTCCCCAGTGATATTTTGTTAATCAGTTTTCTGCATAATTTTACCTTTTGGAGGTTTTTAGAACTCTTTATTAAATCTTCTCCCACTTTGACCCAAAACTTCACATTAATACTTTGTTCTTCTGAATAGCATCTCTTTGTCATAAGTGTCCACATGTAAAAAAACACAAATGAATAAATGCATCTTGTAATATGTAAATGTTTGACCTCATAATAATTTTTATTTTAGTGGAAATTCTTTTCTGTCATTCTTATGTACTCTTTGTTTTTATAAAGTTTATCACACAGTTAGACAGCAACAATTTTCACATTGACAGTAATATATTTAACCAAGTTCAAATCTGTTTTCCTTGTTCCTTTCTTAAATTTTCAGTCATTCTTTGTCTCTCTTGGAACTTTCAGTGATCAGTATATCATCAACAATAAAATGGTTCCAGTCATTTATTTCTGTAAGGTCCTCAAAATAGTTCATAGCCACATCAAAGCTGGGCTAATATTATTTAAGACATTACTTCCTAGTCTTACATTAATTTTGGACAATAAAGGCAGAAATGTATTTACTCAGGGATTCTTTGTAATCTTGACTTTCTCAGAAAAAATTCCTATGGTGTCTACCATCAAAACAAGCCACACAAGTGCTCCCATTATCCCTTGCTGCTGCAAACAAACTCAAACTGCAAACTCAATTGACTTCTGAAGCCTTGGAGATAGCTGTAAATATTCCTCTTTTTCCTCATTCTATCAAGACCTAACAAACACGCTGCAAACTCTGGTTGGCAGAGTGTCTCCTGCATTGTCAGGGCACCAAGCACTTTACTGGCAGTAAGTGTGGGCTATTAACATGCTTCAAGCCAAGGAGTACACGGAAAATGGGACAGGCTCAAGAAGAAAGCTTCTGCTTGAATAAGAGGATAAGGTACTAGTGCACATTTCACATCTCCAGCCCCATTCAGCATGGCTGAGGAAACTTCCTGTTAACAAAGTTAAATTTCAGGCTGAAACCCAGCAATGAGAGGAATCTGCAGCCAAATAACCCCCACCAGGGTGGAGAAGAAGTGGTGAAGAGAGTCTCTGCTGTCCTCTTCATGCATATATCCATGTGTACATATCTTACTGCCTACTGAAATTAATTACAGAATATTAGGATAGCTATATCATCAATAGCATGTCTTAAGTACAGTCCAAATTTCAGAAGCAGAGCTGGGATGTTTCTATGCATCTGCATTGTCCCACTGTTTACATTGCCCATGCCCAAAGGCCTACTCCTGTCATATTAAAGAAAGGCAGCTCAGCTCTGAAGAGTAAATTCTGCTTGATAAGGATGTATTTGCATAGATTATTTATTTTACCATCACAGCAATTCTCTGAAGGAGTAATGGAGAGGTAGGAAAAAAAAATCACCTGAAAAATCATTTTTGAAAAGGTCATGAGATGAAAACTGACCAAGTGCAAATTCTCTCATATCCACTGAATTAATCTGCATGAATTAGCATGCATCTTTCTTAATTTAGGTTAGCAGGTATCACTGAGTTGGGGAGCAACCCCCTTCATGTCTCATGATTTAGGCAACATGAGGCTTATATGCCATGTTGCAAGTGTTTTTCTTCCTTGCACAAATATTGATTTCTTTTGGGATGCAAGATCATCCCCCTAACAAGAGCGTATATTTGTATCTGTCATTTCATCAACAGTAAAGGAAAACATGTGTTTCAAGAAAAACATATTCCAGAGAATAAAGACTAAAATTCAGATGTGAATTCACACATCAATTAAATGACAGATAAAAATCCCCCTTTGATGTCCATAATGTCTTTAAAGTAATTTTAAAGTATTTTTCTCCTCTGTATTAAAATAATACAGAAGAGAAAAATATTAATCATTAATTATTTATCCATTAGTATTTTCTTTTAAAAAGGACTAAGCTCAGAGATCAGGTCACTGAACCATATTTTAGGGTTCTTCTAATTTCTTTCATTTGAATTTGATCCATTATTAAATTCTAATAGCATGAAAGATCAGGGAGCATCAATGATGAGGTTTGACTTGCACCATCCCCTTCTCCTTTATTCTGAAATAACTACCTTTTTCAGGTTCAAAGGAAGCTCTAAATTAATATTGTATGGCCATGACATTTGTGTGGAATTCTTAATTGGATTTAAGGGGACATATAAATAAAAGGCATAAATATATTACTATTTTGTTATTAGATGCAATTGTGAGCCTCCTACAGATCCCTGGAGCACCCTGGTTCCAGGCCAGCCATCTCAGTCACATGAGGATGAGCCCCTAGCCTCCAAGGTTAATGGGTTCATACACGTTTATATCAGTGCTGGGCAAGGCCTCTTCAACAAGTGATTTCACCAAAAAGTTTAGGAGATGGATTTGCAACATGTCAGCTATTAGCCTTGTGTGGCAGATATGAAGTAGGAATAAATGATCATAGATTATTTCATACCAGTGAGAGCAATGCACAGACATTTGTTGAGATGGCCAGGCTACATTCCTGGCAGCTGCTCCCAAAGCCAGTATCAGCTGAACAATTTAATTTTGGAAACACCTCATGCCTTAGAAATAAGTGTTCCCCCCTCTTCATTTTCTAACGTGTAAGAGGGTTTTTTTGCTTTTAATCTTGCTTTGATCCGATTAAAAATAAAGTAGTTTGTATATTAACAGTTCCTGTGACCTGGAAACAGTTCCTGTGACCTGGACCTTTGCCAGCCCTACTGATCCACTTGCCTGAAAGATCTGCCTGCATCTGGGAAGTCAAATCACCAGATCCAGTGGGTGTAAATCAGGAAGAAAGTGGTGAAAGCATGCCTTATGGGTCAAAAAAACCTGAAATATCTTCTATGTCTTACAAATTTACAGTATTTTTTTTCAAATATATGGAAGACTTCATTAGCTGTTTATTTCCAAGTCCCAGAAAAACATGAAGGACAAGGAAGAGAGAGATACAACACCACAAATACGTAAAGTATGTCAATCTGGGATTCCTTACTGAAATTAGTTATGGAGAGACATAAATCACTGTCCCCTCTAACCTGGCTTCAGGTCACTACCTCTATTCTTAATCTTTGCAAAGATTAACAATCAGCCCATTTACATATATATAGCTCTGTAAAAGATTTACAGGTTCAAATGGTAAGAATGAGTTTCAGATATCCTGGCAAATTTCCTCTTTTATTGGTTCTTCCAAATCAAATCCCAGTATAAGTTCCCATCCCCACCACCTCTCTCCCCCCAAAATAAAATGAAAATCATCCAACAATAGTGGAACAATAACTAAAAATACCACAAAAATTTGTATTTTATTCTGACTTTTTTAGGACAGGGTCATTTTTTTCTAAAACATATCCTGTCTGATTATAACCCTACTTATGAGGAAGGCAGAAGAACACAGTTCAGGGTAAAAGATGTTTTTGTGTACTGCTGGGTAGCAGGGCGCAGCAGCATTGGACTCCCAGGGGCCGGACTCTTAACATAGCAAACTGAACTGCAGTAGCTCAAATTAGCTTCTCTGCCAACTCTTGGATACACTTTAAACAAATTGTCTACATTTCAACAAAATTATGCTTTCCTTTACTTTTCTGATGTGTGACACTGTAACTTTCTTGGGGGAAAAAAAAAAAAAAAAAATCCGTAATATTCCTGGTCAGTTTCCTTTATTCTATGAAAACAGTATTTACCTGATTCAACTGTTTAAGATCTCTGTAGAACAACATTATTTATCAATACAAAGAAAAAACTTGAAAACAACCTACATTCCAAGCTGTGGTACTCAGGGCCAAGTTGATACAGAAACAACTGTTTGGGCAATCTCTGTTTTAATCCCTGATAAAGGCAATACAACTCCCTTTTTATGTCTCCCGTAGTAAGACTGGGCCAACTCAATTCTGGCTCATCCCAAACATCAGCTTTTCCTATGGGGACAACACCACCCAAAGCTTGTTGTTTTTCCCTAAGAGGCAGCTGCTGGTTAACAGCAATCACTGGCAAGCAGGCACATTCCTCCTGCCTGCCCTGTGTGCCAGTGCAGAGCAGAGGCCAGCTCTGCAGCCCTGGTCCAGACCAGGGCTGACAGCTTGACCCTCAAAACCAGACCAGTCACTTCTGGCTGCTGAGGTCAAGGCAGTGGGAACAGAGATTTCTGTTCTGTTCTAACAGCCCCATCAATGGGCTCCCATTTCTCTTCCTGTGCTTGAGCACTAGCTATATGCACATTGTCAGTGTTGCTAATCCACTGCAGACACGGATGCAGAGTGGTCCTGATGTCTCTTAAAAGATAAATATGTTGTGTGGCTATGCAGATAAACACCACTTTCCCCAGGTATTCTGATCAATGACAATGGGAGGTTAATGAGAATTTCTGTCAGATTCTGAAAACTCTCCTGGCTACTCAAGCAGTCGGCAAATTCCTCTCTCACAAGGTTCAATGCCTCCACATTCCTTTGCAGAGTGTCAGGGTGATCTAACAACAGGAATCCTGCTGTTGCTGGTTGCAGAGCAACCAAGGAGACAAATAATCTGTATTATAACAGTCTGGTCTTCAACCAGGCTCAAGTTAGTATTGGTGGGGCCAGGGAATAGCTGATCACTGCTGGGTGACGAGACTGCAAGCTTCCCACAGTGTTCAATTGTCCTCTGTAAAGTGCTTCCTTATAGGTCTCCTCAAAGGCAACTGAGTGGCTTGAAAGCTTAACAAACAAACAAACAAACAACCCCCTAAATCAAGTAGGTCTTATTATAATATAATCTGAGTAGGCTAACATTTTAAATAGAAAAAACAAAACAAAACTACTTAATATACTAGGAAAAATAAATAAATAAATATTACTTTTCTACACAGACATCTCCAAAACAGTCCTTTATTCTGATGTTGCTATGGGTAGTTCTGTGGCTTCCTGACCAGAGCAAATTCTGCACAGCCCTCTGAAGCTGACAGTTTTCCCTCTGTCCCTGTCAGGTCTGGCCAGCTCCTTGCAGCATTTCCCATCTCTGTGCCCTGATCCTTTGCTACCCCTCTTGATAGCTTCTGAACCTGCCCAGTCCCTAAGAGCAAGACTCCCCCATCTTGCCTTCTTTCCAGATTGCTGAGCCAATTAAGCTTCTATTTAAGTGATCAGCATGAACACATCTGTAGCAACAAATCAAATGTTAAATCTGCCAGGCTCAAAATTTCTCAATGGTGTGGACCAGCTGGCTTTTTAGTGGCCAGCACAAGGGGTAAGATTAGTTAGGCCCTGCTGCTCAGCCTTGGAGGCAAAGAGAGCTGTGCTGTCCACAGCTTCATTAAAAGCCATTAATTCTGTTAATATCTTCTTCACCTGTCTTGTTTCTTGACAGGCCACACAGCAAATTCAGAAAACCCAGACACTTGCACAAAAAGACCTGGCAGTGTCACCAGGGCTGTATTTCGGTCACCTCAGCAGTGTGCTTTGCACCCTGGCTGCCTTCTCCAAGAGTGAGGTGACAAAAGCCCTGTTCCCTGAAAACAGACTGCAAAGAAGCTGAGAGTATCCCCTGAATCTGAATGGCATCATCAAACTTTGAGAGAGGCACATGCAGACTTGTGGAGGAAGGCAGGGTTATTGTGGAAATGGCCATTGCAATTAAGGCCCATCTCTTAAGAAAAAAAAAAAAAGAAAAAAAAAAAAAAGAAAAAAGAAAACCCAATTAAAACTCACAATCAGAATAGACTAAGCTGCAAAACAACATTCTTGTTAAGTCCATGCCCACTGCTATCAATATTGCAAGCAATGGGACTATAAATATAATAATTAGTGAGGAAACTCATTACCTAATGCTAACGTTGACTAATCTCTATAGCTAAACATACTTGGTTTACAGCTAGTGACTAATGTGGTGCAAACAGTGGCTATGTCAAACTCTGGCAGTGGGGTGAGTTACAACTGAGTATAATCCAAAACACCCATTACACTCTTCTTTTGAGTTTCATAAGTCTGTATACAAGATTCCCTAGTTTCCTACTAATTAACTTAATTCTAACTAACTGTATTGACATTTCATTTTTTCATTTCATTTACATTCATTTTTTTCCAAGGTTTCTTTTTGTAGTGGTTCTCCACTGTTTGCTGTAGCATGATTTGACAAAAGCTTCTCACAGAAAACAGCAGGAAATGGGCTATTAATACATTGCAGTAGAACTATATTTTATAGAAAGCATATGCAGTATTATTAACATGTGTGTCCCAAGTTCAAACTGACAACAAAGCAACAAGAGCAACTATTTTTAGTACTCAAAGTTTCTCATAAGCTGTGCTTATGTTGCAAAGGTCAGTAGAATTCTAAAGGTAGTAAACTTTAAAACCTTTATAAGTATATAAGATCACTTAGGGAAGATTAGCTAGGATCGTTTAGAGACTTCACAGTGCTTCCTTAGTGCATAAAAGGAAAGATTTCTTTGTTAAAAATTCTCAGTAACCCTCACTAACATATATTTTTCTGTCTTATCACATCCCAAAGGAAAGAAACAAGAAAAAAAAAATTTTTTTTTTTGGGGGGAGGTGGGGAGTGAATGGTGGGGAGGGGAAGTACCTTATGTTTGTTTACATATTTTTTGTTATAGATTCCTAATTATTAGAACTATGTTATTAAAGCTTGTATATATATCCAAGGAGTTTACATTGGTCAATTGTTAGCCACTGTTTACCATAAGCTCACTACAATATCCACCAAAACCAAACAAAAATATTGTGTAAATACAATCAAAGCAAAACCATTTAGAATGTGAATGACTATTCATGGTATTTATTCAGCTGTAATTATTACATATATTCATCTTTCCTGTCTCGGGACAGTGGAGCTGAACCCTTTTTGCAGTACCAGAAGCACCTTTTTTACAGGAAGAATAAAGTTTTCCAGTGTTTCCTTTTTTCATCTCATTTTCAGTATGCCCTGTCATTTCTGTCTCTGCTCTTTCTTTTCTCTGCTCCTCAGGACTTTCTGGCAGGCTGAACTACAGAAAAATTCTGTCAGGATAAACTACAGAAAAACTTTAATTAAAAATGGTTCCTTTCCCTGCTTAACAGGACAGAATACTCACAATTCATTTCACCACAGTGAGAATTTTGTCAGTCAGGCAAAGAGTATTACTTCAGGAGAAAGGGAAAAGTTTTCAACCCTGTCTTTTCAAAGGATTCTGCTTCACTGACTTCTTGAAAATATCCAGGCTTCACAAAAATTGAATGCTCAGTCATTTGTCTTTAATCTAGCTACAAAAATGCTAATAACTTTCATTCAGTCTTCAGATAATGAAATATAATAATTAGAATTGTGGTCCTGAGATTCTAATATTTACTAGGATTGAGTGATTACTTGTTTAAAGGGTGAAGGAGAAGGACAAACTTCTGCAGGAAGAGTAAGGGATTAATCGTCTGACCTTTTTCCATTTTGAACATTCAAAAAAAAATTAATACAGGACTGTTTAGAGAGTTTCTCCTAATTTTTTTTCAGTTCATTTACACATAAAAAGTTAGAATTATTCATTTCAGCAAATTGGATAAGGAAACAATATGTATTAAGCATCTAAGGATCTAATTTTCTCACAGCCAAGAAAAACCACAGTGAAAGAACTGAAGAAAATAAAAGGTTCTGAACATGTGAAACACTGAAACTAATGAGATAGTAGATCAGATATTCAGGGAAGTTCATGGAAGCAAGGTCTGAGGACAGACCTGTGATAAGACTCCTTACAAGTGATGATGACACCTGGAGCTTTTGCTGTGCCTCTGTGTGTCTAGGTGCAGCAATGGCAAAGCAGAGCTGGTGTTTCTCTGTCTGAGCAACAACAAGGTGTGTGGGTGGAAGTTCTGCTTGAATATGAGGAAGAACTTCTTTACTGTGCAGTGACCATGCACTGGAACAGGTTGCCCAGAGAGGTTGTGGAGTCTCCCTCACTGGAGATACTCAAGAACTGGAAGCAATCCTGTGCCATGTGCTCTGGGATGACCCTACTTGAGCAGGGAGGTTGGACCAGATGACCCACTGGGGTCCCCTCCAACCTGGCCCATTCTGTGATTCTGTGAGGTGTATAGATGCATGGATGGATAGATGGATAGCTAGCCAGAACATTTCCTGTTGTTTGCTGGGCCAGTGGCTTCTATAGTAGCCTTTGGTTTGCCAAAAATTCTGTAACATAGTCTACATACTTAACTGAAAGAATATAACTGAGGGAGTAGTTTTCAAGAAGAACTTGTTTTCAGTCCAAAATCAAGGATTTTATGCAGCTACTTTATGACTAAACAGGTCTTAATAGGACTACAACAGTATTGTGGGATTTCTGCTCTAAAACTGGGTTCCTTTTTAGCTCTCAAAATTAACTGTGTTAAAAAAATGCCAAATCATCTGAAGGCATGAACAATAGGAGATTATGAATTTGGTACTTCATGTTCTTACAATCTTGATGCAATCATTAGGCACAATAGGATGCAATAATAAAGTAAGAGGATAAAATTTCATTATTTACTCATGATTTAAATATCAGGACACTTGTTCTTCCCAGATGCTTTCTAGGAATACTGGACACAAACACCCATGAGCAAAAGCAGAAAGAACTACAATTTTGTTAAGATCTATCAAGGCTTTCTCTGCTTCTCAAGAACCAGTTTAAAAAAAAAACAACAAAAAAAACCAAAACCAAACCTAGGGGGAGGACAACAAAAAGACTGCATCAACCATGTTTTATCACTTCCAGATATTTCATATTCTTTCATATTCAATCACAAACATGGATGTAACTTGCAACAGATCCCTTTGACTTTTGGAAATGGATAGAAAAATTCCAATATCATTGAACAAGGCCATAATTTCCAAATGTTGATGCCCTTAAATACAGTTATCATTGCAAGGCACCTGACAGATTGTGTGGGCAGAGGAGGGAAAGGGGCACCACACTGTGCTGGCAGATCCCCAGTCATTAGAAAAGCAAGAGATGCCTAACAACTGAAAGAAATCAATGCCAATTTGCTCATAAATGGATAGCAGAATTGCCATTAGTTCACTGATTAAATCATCAGCTAACAGGTAAAATTCAAAAGTAAATGGAAACTTCATATTGTTGCTATGTAAAATTATATCCATTTTGTTTTTAAGCTGCTGTGTTCTGGTGAAGACCTGCTTTGTCTCTCAGAGCTTGTTGCCATGGAAGTGACTGAAATACTGCTAGTTAAGCAATAGCCTCTATTTCCTAAACAAATAAGCAGCTTCCTTCAGCAGAGGGCTGTAAGTGGCCTTGTGCTACTCTCAGGTGTGCATTGCACTTGCCAAACACTTTTAAGCACAGAGCTCTAAACAAGCAGGTCACCTAACAGGAAGGACCAGTTAGAAGAAGTTGCCTTGTGACAGAAGGGATCTCAAGTTTCACACTTGACAGTATTTTCAAATCAGATCAGGTCAACCCTCATTTCTGCTGCTTACTGGCAAAGAAAGTTCATTGCAAACATTTAGAAGTGGAGAAACTATGTAAGTTTCAACTCAGGCCAAGCTTAAATCCAGAAGTCCAAATGGATGGCATAGGCCCAAGAATAAAAATTAAGCAAAAGAAAGCAAATATTCAGATGGCAAACCGCTTTTGCCTGTGTAACAGAAGTGTGATAAAACTTTGTCTGTTTGGAGAAGACAAGGCAGGACCACCACACTGCAGAGGAGGAAGAGGTAAATCTGTATACTCTTCACCCCTCAGGCTTTGGAGGACAACTGCTAATTTTATGGTCCTAGACAAACCATATGGCCTACATAACCACTTTTATCTCAGGCGTAAGCTGTAGCTTATACATGCTTATATATGACATGCTCTAGCACGCTAGAAAAAAAGAAGTTGCATTCTGACAAAAAGCTGCATTTTTTTACCTATACATCAACTGATTTCCATTAATACATCAAGATTTGGAGACCCTTTCTGTATCAGAAGCTTGTATTAGCATCTGGTATGAAATGACTACCACCACAGCACTACCAGTAGAGTGAAGATACAAGGTTCCTTAAAAGAAGTATCCAGTAGGAAATTGTTTAACATTGGCCTTAGTGTTTAAAGGGGAAAGATCATCCTCCTCCCAAATACACTAAAACAATAATATATAATGACAATAATGAAATTATTTCACTTAGAACACAAATGGCAGGCATAATCTCCTCTGTTGCAAGTGCCCTTCAGGGTGCAAAGTGCTGGAGCACAGATTCTATTGCAGTCGAACTGTGCTGACACTTTGAGATGGGAGGCCCTATATGTTACACTGTCAGAGAAGAACACAAGCTATAATTTTGATCACTTTGTAACTTCCAGATATAACATAAAGAGCTTCTGGAACAAGAGTCCCATTGCAAAGCAGCTGAATCTGACCCTGGATTTGGAGCAGATGCATACACTCCTGATTAGACAAGGGGATGCATACACAAGCAGATGCATACACTCCTGATTAGACTTCATGAGTAACATGCAATCTTACTGAATCTTTGAAGTGAAACCACCAGCTATCCAGATTAAAACAGTGACCCCGCTGAAGGAGGCCCTCAGCTTTTTTATAAAGTAAGTTGGTAAAAGTAACTAGATCAAGTGTTAACCAAGAGTTTTAGACAAAACAGAAGACAGTAATTCATTAGGCAAAAAGCTATGTCTTAATTCTTAGACATAATTTTTTAGAGTTTCAGATATTACACTTCAGAAAAGTAATCATTAATCTTTAGCTCATTTACCCATTTCCAGAAGCATGCTTAGGCCAATAAACCCTTTCTGCCCCCTTGAACTTCAGAGTGCTATAAAAGCAATTATAGCAGAAATGGGTTCAAATTATGTCAAGACATGAGTAAACAACAAGTTCCTTGGCATATCCAATAAAGAATTTTTTGTGCTATTTAGGGGGAAAAAACCCCAAACAACAAACCAAACAGATGAAAACCCCACCATACTAATTTATCTTCATTTAGGTATCTATTAATCACTGTTAGATCACAAAAATTGGTAGCAGTAAGCCACTAAGTTGTAAATACTGATGTCAAAACTAATCAGTGCACTGGCAAAAACTCCTGTGAAAATCTAAATCAATAAAAAATGATGGAACTGGTCCATTCTTGCAGTATATGTCCAGTATATATCCAAGAATGCTCTACAAGCAAAAGTAGAATATTTTGGTAATATAATAATAATTAGTTATGAAAAGATAGATGAAACCTCAGATTTTTCTACTCAGAAGTCAACTTTTTGTTTCCAGCACTCTGGAGTCCAATTCTGATACCTCACAGAGGTGATAAGATAAATGTGATACAGCTGCATGGTACCTTCCTTGCACTCCCTTTCAGCTACCTCAGAATTTCTGGAGGGCAGCCAAAGCAGTGACTCCTGCCTTAGTTTGCAGACAGCCCCAAAGAGTGGCTCTGGGAGAGAAAGCTGAAGATTTGAACAATGTTCCAAGACAGCCCAGCATGATACAGGTGTGCATACTTCTGCTGAAAGTAGCTGGGTCCTTTGTTTTCAGTCTTGCTTTTCCAGGCAAGGACTCTGGAAACCACCCAGAAGGGCAAGGATTCTCACTGTTGAGGAAAAGAAGATTATCTATTCTGCCCTTCCCCTTCCACATTTGTTTCTCCTTTTTCACTAAAGAGAAAGGTTGAGATTTGTTGGGGTCCTGGGCCATCCCTGTTCAGTTGCAGTCTGAAGACACAGAATGAGAGAAGGTGTCCACAGCTGAATCTTGATGCTCTCTAGCTATCTTCTGCCATTAGATAGCCTTCAGGGGTCTGCACAGCAGGATTCTAAACAGCTCTCCTGAACTTGCCCTGAAACAGGTTATTTATTAGCTGAAGTGTGTTGAGGCATGCAGAGACAGAAAACACTGAAACACTGAGACAGAAAATTCCCTGAACTGGAGCAGGTCCTGCCTCTCAGGGTATCAGTAATGTTGATCCTGCCAAGGCACTGGCTATTTGCAGCCTTTATATTTCCCATTTTGACAACTGCAGTAAAGATCTTTTCCCAGTACTGCTGTAGTATGTTAAGACATCAGTGTTTTCAGTTATCTGCTTTGCTCCTCTGCCAGGATTTTATTACACAGCAGCAGGAATGGCAGACACAAACAAGAACCTGCATCTTTGCTACTCTAGTGCAGTCTGATACATTCCATCTTTGGTGGAACAGGAGAGCACAGCAGTGTGGTCTTAACAGGCAGCTGAGGAACAGATACACATGAACGAAAGGCAGGGTAGGTAGGGACAGCAATATCTTAAATCATCCCAGTACACTTCAGTGAATATATCTGTTAAATAACTAAATTGATCACTCTGCCATTGATATGAATCCATATTTACCCAAAGTAAATAGGATACACAAAATTATACTTCAAACATTACATCAGAAAGTCCTTAACTTATCCACCTTCCTAAATTACTTTTATGAAAGCATTTGTTAGGGTTTTTTTTTTACACTACAAACATTATTTTTGCAGTTTTCAGTAACGAAAGTTAGTTGCATATGATGTCCTGACTGTACACCATTCATTTTATGTTACTTTTACACAACTAGTTAAAGAAATACTAAGAAAGACTAAAAATGGGTTTCTCAGTCTTCCACTGGACACATATTTATCTCTGCAAAGCAGAAAATATATAATCATTCAGTAAACTATCTTCTATTATGGCAATAATGAATGACATAAAAAACAGTTTAAAACAAAGCTCAACTAATATAATTCAAGAACATACCAGCTCCAGGGGCTATACAGAAATCCAGATAATCTGGAGCAGGGAACCTGTGTTTCTACAGGAGGTATACAAAAAGTTGTGGTGCAGAGAAGGAAGCCACTGTGGGACATCAATAGCAGCTGATTTGCTTCTGTGCTCAGTCACTCTTGTAAGTCCCCTTTCCACCTACACAAGTAGGAAGATTAGGAAAGACACTGACCCACATTCTGGCCAGGAGAGACTACTTCTTTAAGGAACCACCCCTTGGTAAGGTCCCTTTTTTTTTTCTTGCCCCACCCCCTTGTACTTCAAGCATTTTTAAGCCTTTAGAAATCTGAGATCTGAAGAGAGACTGTTCTTTTCTCCTTTTTTTTTTTTTTTTTTTTTTTTTTTTTTTTTTTTTTTTTTTTAATAGGTAATGAACTAATCTGAGAACAGAAACTTTTTAAAGAAACTGAAGATCAGGAGTTTTTACTAAAGGTATTAGACACCACAGGATTTTTTGGCATTTGTGCAGACTGAAACCACTGTTTTAGTCTTGCTTTGGTTTCTTACTTCCCAACCTATTTTAATTGGCAACAAATTAATGTTCCATAAATCTGTTTAGCCCATAGTGGTGTCACTGTCTTTATTTTGACTCTCAAGATTCTCCATCTTGTTTTCTTCCCTCATCCTGTTGAGGAGGAGGAGGGAGTTTCCAAGTGGGTATCTGGCAGCCAAGCAAGGTCAACCCATCACAAGAATGCAAGATTAAAAGACAGCCTTGAGGAAAAGGAGTCCCCTGCCCCCCTTGTGTGCATTGTCTCTTCCTCTTGTTCACTGTAACTGTAAGATTGTCACTGTATTTGCCCTGAAAATCATCACCACTACTGCTATTTTTTTCCAGCAGTGACCAGTATCCAACATTCAGATTTCTTGTGTCTCTGATTATCTTAGGAATTAGATTTTCAAGAAAATTCCCTGTTTTCAGCCTCTATAGTTTCTTCTGTTTCACCTCAGTTTATGCTGAAATAATTACAGAACTCTTTAATGCCAGGGCACTGCCTAATAATTCAGCTGATGTAGATTTGCATATAATTTATTAGTCACAGAGAAACAAGGGTGGAGCTAATTACTTTATTGAATTTTCCCTCGCAGATGGAATAACACATTTTCCTTTATTGCTTACATAAAAATACTATTCTTGGACTATTTCTATTATAATTCTGTGTCATTACAAGTCATTGATGGGTTTCTGTATGATTTTTGAAATGAATAATTTCACAGGCAGAGAAACCAACAGACAAGGATACAAATCAGGAGGTTCAGATTCTAGCTCCATCTCAGCTATCCCTTTCAACAAATGATTATTGCTGAATTTTGTGATGAAACACCTTATTTCTTCAGGACTTTTGTGCTTAGTTTTGGGGTTTCTCTGGTTTTAATCTTGATTCTTCAAAGTTAAAATTGATTTTTTTGAGTTTTGCCACAGTTCTTTAACGTTCCTGATTTTTTTTCCATATATTTAATTTATATATGAAAAAAAAAGCTTACTTTTCTAACTCATACTCTTACCCATCCTCCCCTTCACCTTCACTATATATATTTTTAAATTGGTAGAGAAATGAGCTAGCAGACACCAAAGTCAGTACTTCTGATAAATTCAGCAAACTCTGGTAGAAGTCCTAAAGGCTCACACTTTTCCAGACAGAGCTAATATACTGTCTGGAACAGATCCCAAACCAGGCATGTTTTAACAAGTACATTTATGATTAGGCTGAATTGTGAAATCAGAAGTATGCAGAACTGGAAGACTCCTGACAGGGTTTCCACTTTATTCAGAAAGGGAAACAAACACAGACAGGTGCAAAATCCTCTGAAAATTTCCTGAGGCACAGTCCTGTTTACAAAGAAGGCAGCCACCCTGCTGAACTAAGTCATCATCCAGCCACAGGGAGTGTGATGTGCAGCTGCAGGGGTTTCAGAGGGCATGGGGACCCCAGCAGCCTGCATGAGGTGTGGTTTTGGATGTCTGTCCAGGTGTTGTGAGAAGAGGCCTGAGCAGCAGGGTGGGTGTCTGCCATCCAGGCGAGGTGAACCCATCCCATGTGCATAGAGAGCGGTTCCTTTCCATGACAGACAGGCCATTGTCCCCAAAGCCCAGTCCACCTGGCTACAGGACAGCTAGAGCTATAGATAGTTCCTTTCTTTTCCTGATGTGATTTCCAGCACAGATGTCACAAGGGTAAGCCTGTGGTTTGATCTTACAAAAATATCCCAAGTCACTATAGAAACAGGCTGTATTCCCCCACAGGCCCTACTTGTCAAAGCCTGGTATCCTTGCTGTGAGAGAAGGTAGAAGGAAAAAGCTTTTCTCCATTAAAAATGGCTTCACCTTTACCATGGAATTTGTAACACGAAACATATCAAACAGCTCTTCTGAAAGAGGCTTAGGTATTCCTCATGGAAAATACAAGACTCTTTCCTTGCCCTCTTCTCCAGAGTCCATCCTAGGCAAGCAAGGGAGGATATAAACATTCCCAGTACCATGCTATAATCAAGATAATGAGCTGCACAAGAGCCTATAGGCTCAAGAGCAGGCTGGTCAAATTCATGGGCTACAGCTATACCCAGAGTTATTAAGTACAAAGGCAATACCTCTGGTTGAGGAAGTAAATGCCTGAGGTAAATGGTGGAGAGTGGAGAACAGCTGCAGGGAGCACTAACAGATGCTTGCCGTACTCACACTACTACTGGAGATAGAATCCTATGCTAGGTGGCCTGGTGAAACTCTTCTTCAGATCTTTTATCACCACTGTTGAACAAAATCTTTTTCAAATTTTACTGAAGCTAGATAAAAGTCCTAAGAAAGCTATTTTCTATGAATCAAGTCCTTTGCATAGCTTTTCCCTCTTCTAGCGATAGTTACATGACTATTATGTCAATATTCTGTTGTCACATTCATACAACTAACTTCAAAGGGAGAATTAATAAAACAAGTCCAGTTGTCTCCTGGCAACTAATTTGTACAAAGAAAATATGCCTTTCTAACACAGAGGTTCTGTGTAGATCAAATGCATGCTCTGAGGTTCTGAAAAGCATTTGGGAAAAAATATTACAGCACAGGAGACACCTCTGCTACTTATATGACACTTTCTTTTTGTTTTCTAGGTCAGGATTGAATGATTCAGAAGGAATAGCTTCAGACAGCATTTAGTCTACTTTTTGGACTGCATTGACACCCAGAAATAATGGATAGAAACTACTGTCTGTCTAGTTAAATAGTTGATTCTAACTGTCTTTCCTCTGTATCATTGTACTGTGACACAGACCAAGATCAGAAAAGTTAGAATTTTTCTCATTTCATTAATGTAATTTTGTCCAAATGATATTTTGGGGTTTTTAACTATTAATTGAACATGCAGTCATAAAAAACATTCCAGAAAAAAGAATAAAAGTAATTTTTACCATTTTTTACCATTTCCCTTTTACTATTTCCTAGTAAATTTAGTAATTCATTCCACAATTAGATTACCCAATTAGGAGATGTAGTTTTTCTATTAATTGCAGAATACAGCACAGTGTGAATGTTTTCAGGCTTCCAGAAGCTCTGAGATGACCATAAAATGCTCAGATTCAAACAGTTAATTGGCAGTGCTTCTAATTATTTAATATGATATTATTTTTCCTTTTTTATTATGAACTTCCTAACTTTTCCAAAGATGCCTGGAAAATAGAAGAGGCTAAGAAAACTACCTTATCTTTGTTAAGATGCTGTCTGCCAACAGCACATTGTATTAGAATAGGTTCTGAACTTGAAAATTTGCATTCATTGCCATGACACCAAATTGAATTTTGTGATCAGTTTGGAGAAGGACCTATCTGCCACCCACTGACCCCCATCATCAGCCCATGGCTAAAGCAAACACAAGTCAGTGTTACTCAACATAATCCTCACAAGCGTAAAATAACATTAGATGGAAGCTAAATGTTAATCTACCCATTCTGCTTTGTGATACCACATCTGAACACAGTGATGTAATTTGAAAAGATTTCTCAGGACCATTTATTTAGTCACTTATACTGTATTAGTTCTGTACATTTCTGGATGTTTTACTCAAGAGAAAAAATTTCAAAACACAATTAAAGTTACTTAAGATGTAGCATCATGATGATACTAAAGAGCCTTTAGGGAAACCAGTATTTTCAATATATAGTTTCTCATCAAATATTTTATCCTTCCCAATTATCTATATTTTGGTATGTTTTCTTTGAAAATATAAGTTAATCTGAAGAAAGTTTTAATGGTCTTTCTCATAGCAAAAGAGAGTAATAAACTCTACAGTCTAACTTCAGAAACTTAACAAAAAAAGCTGTTAACAAATGATCATAATAACAGATAGAATTATTATTGTTGCCAAACCTAAGGATCATTTTATATGTAATTATCTGGTTTTCTATGATATCTTTTTAAGTTAAACATATGAAGTAAAAAGGTTATAAAAATCATAAACATCAGACTGGGAAAAGCCAGCAGCATTAAGTGAATCCATAGCTATTCCGTCTGAGGAACTGATAGAGCTGGACCTTTGGGATCATCAAATCTGCTGTTTGTTGTAAGCTGCATGATCATATGGATTCCATAGGTCAGGATCCACAGTAAAATTATAGATGTCACCAAGCCCATCCAAATTCCAGGAGTGAAGAAACCTGTACAGTCACTTGCATAGGAAAACTGGTTGTTTATAATGTTGAAGCCTTGAATCTGAAAATGAGGAAAAGTAGACAGATGAGTGCAATTAGGCACAGTCCTTACTTTCAGTATATATGTGGTAATTACAAAACCCCACACCATTTAACTATTAATCATACTCTGCCCACCAAAAAAGAGTGAGAACAAAACCCTCTGCAAAACAAATTTCCAGATCTCCTTTTCATCCAGGAAATTAAAGATGTAAAATCCATTTCTTTGGTAGGAAGTAGGTTCCCCACTTCAGAAGTTTTTATTACTTTTAGAAGTAAAGTCCCAGAGGGGACATGTGATCAGTATTCTGTATTCTCATAATTAGTATATCAGTATTCCTTGATCATCAGCTCTATGACCACTTCAGAATCAGGAAACTCAAACTCAAAGGTATGAGAGTCAAGGCTGCTCAGTTCACAAGATTTGTTGAAATAGTCTGAGAGTTTTAGCTAATAACTCCTTGACAAACAAGATTCCTAGAACCTACTTTAAAATGCATCTAATAAAGATGACCTGTTTTGACTGAGTTTTAGTGAAAGTTCAAGGAGAAAAAAGTTCTGAAATTTTTCTTCCGCCCTCCTTAGACATCAAAGACTCAAAACAGAAGGAAAGGCTTGCTTTATTGAGGTATGGAATATGTGTTGTCTATTAACTTATAAAACCTATATAAACTTTTCCAGCAGTTAGAAAAGTTTGTAATATCTCTGATTTGACTGAACTTGCAATGCCTGCTACTAACTGTCCTCGAACCATATTATTTTCCTCAGAAAAATCAACAAATCTGGAGATATATTCTCTGTCTAGATCCCAGTTGTACAAAAATATCAACAAACTGAATGCCTTTGAGACCACTAACTTTCTAGAAATTTTGCAAACCAAAGGATTAGAAAACTATGAAGAAAGGGAAAACAATCCCCACTTTACAAACATGCACAAAATGTTATAAGCACTGACTCCTCTAGAAGGAAGGGAACAAAACTGGTGGAAGAAGAGGAAGGAAAGAATGAATCTGACCTCATTTTGATTTATTTTAAAATAATTTTATAAAGAAAAATGAAGACTGGGATTCTTATACATTCTTTACAGAATCTTTGAAATGGGTGTGCAAGGAAAGCATCAAATACCGTAAACCCACTGGTAAAAAACCAACATGTTAAAAATTACTGTTTTCCATAAAATATTATCGAATAAAATTAAAGGATTATTTTATTTAAATCATTTCTCTCACCTGGCAATAAGCAAGAAAGCAGAAGAGCATGGATTTATACTTTTATGTGTTCCAACACCATGATTATTCTATGATTTACAATAAAATAAATTAAATTCTTGAGTTTATTTGTGGTCATAAAAGAGATTTTCGTTCCAGGAAAGGTGTTGTTATAAACTGAACAAATATACCGTGCAGCAATTTACACCAGTAAACACTCTGGGTTTGCATTCAGTCACAGCTCAGGTCCTTAATATTTATGTAATATGTGTGTTATGAGCAATGTCTGTACCTTCCATATTAATAAAACCAATATTATGTGAGGCTAGAGGCTCTTTAGATAATGTGGAGGTGAAGACAATTTTAGCAGTTCAACCTTTTAGGAGAATCTTTCCAAGTCAAATCATGGTAGCTAACTCGCAAAGACTGTCTGCTTTCACCAAAGGTACTCAGACTTCTGATTACAGCAGGATTAGTGAAAATAAACTGCAGGGCTTGACAACTATTTGCACAGTTTTAGAGAATACATGACTGCAAAAGCTTTTGCTTGTTAAGCCACTGCTTTGACCACAAGTGAGAATGTGAATAGGAGCTGTGAAATGGAGACTGAAAGACATATTGACAATAAAAAAAGAGAAGGTGATGATTTATGTCAATTGTGTTCACAAAAGTGGATTGAAATTCTGGAAAACAATGCACATTTCTTACCACTTTACAAGGACTCTCTGACATACTAACAGCTATATTAACAGATATATTCAGTTTAGAAGGGCTCTGCCACTTCTGATTTCAAAATACTGAAATTTATTATTTCAATTCTAGTGGTCATACCTTTTTTTAAGCAGCACTATACTTACTGAACCATCTAGGTGAAAGATTCAATTGTACATTCCTAAAATTCTATGTCTACTTTTAGGAAGGAGACGAAGAATATGACAGGTTATTTTATTGGGTTTTTTAAGCTTTATCATTCTGTGGGGGTGTTAGATACCAGGCAGAAAATATATAGAAAAGTTAATAATACTTACGTGTGGTTCTCTAATATTTATGAATACAAAATTCTTTTGTATACAGGCCTCTGTCCAGTGGAAGTTTTAATTTTGGTGTTTAGACCAGTTACCCATCTTGATTACACCATTTACTGCTAATTTTAAAATATTTTTGGATGCAGATTTCTCATCATATGGCCCTTGACAAAAACTTCAAGTAAAATATGCTGGGCTTATGGCTCTTAAATGCACACCAAGCTTCTAATTTTTGAACTTTATTTTAGCTACAAGGAATCAAAATGTTCTTGATTTTGAAGATTTTAGCAGTTTTCCATAGATTTCAAAGTATTTCTGAACCACACATTCTAAAGAAAAGCAGTGCTTTTGGAGGCAGCCTCCCTTTTAACTTCATTGACAAATATGAGATCCTCTAAAGGACAAAAGGTATCATGGCAGAAAACCCATTCCTGTAACAACTTCAATCAACAAAACCCCCACCAAGCCCAGAGCAGTTTCGATGCTCTGCAGAGGTGTGGTGACACAGCAGTGGTGACATCTTAGGCTGGGAGCATGCCTAGCCAGCATCCCACAGAGCTTCTTTTAGATGGTAGTGAGTGCAGCAGGTCCAGAACTGAAGTAAAAGGTCACACCGGTTCAACCTTGCCTAGGAACAAGCTGTGCAAGGCTTCCCTGTGCAGCTGCCATCATCCCTCTAGTACTGTGATTCAGCTTCCAGGACCCAGCATTGCAAAGTGCAATTGTGCCAGTTTGATTGGCACTGGATCCTGGCTTCTAATTCATTGCGTAACATTGACATGAAAATCATGTTCCTCGGTTTCAGCAACATGATTTTGTGCTGGCTGCAACTACTGAGCACATCCCACATGCAGTTTCACCATGCAACAAAGGTTGGGGGTGTCTAAACCTTATGCAATAACAGAGACGGATACTGAGATCACCTTTCAGCACGTATCAGTGGAAGATACCTGGAAAAGTGTGCTCTAGGTCAAATAGAACTTGGAAATGAGCCTAGAATGGTGACCTTCTGTTTTCTCACCCAACAGAAAAATATCAGACCAGGAATTTTCAGTTTGTGTTCCATGTTTAGGACTTGATCAGAGAAAAAGCCCTTTCTCAAGAGGAACTGGAGATTCTATTGTCTGAACAGTGGAAGCAGCTGATTCCAAATCAATACAGAAGGTGGGAAACCACTACTTCTACTCTTTGTTAAGGCCACAATGAAATGTTGCCTACTAAAGTTGGAGTAAGGCCTATTTAAGCTTTAAGAAAGCAGTAATATCAGTGCATACAGAAACTGAATGAAAAGATAGGTGGTAAGTATACACTTTGTAATTTCATAGGTCATGTCCTTTCATATCTTAGTAATGTGAAAGCCTAACTCCAAGGAGTTGACAAGGCAAAGTACAGTTGCATGAACTATGGTATTTTCAGGCCTTACATAAAAATAACATCATAAGGAACCTTCACAACATTGGTAGGTATTGCAACGTTGTTTCTCAAAAAAAAAATGGTGAGACTTGATACTGGACTTTGTGAAAAATAAATCTAAGCACCAATGCTCTTTATTTGAGATTTCCATTGCTTAAGCAGAAATGTCAAGTCTGGAGTCAGATTATTGAGATTTGGTTTGTTATCAAAATTATAAATACAATTATATCAGCATTTGCATCCATTTATCATGGGATTAGATCATGTTTGAGAAATAGAGTACAGTTTGGAATAATTCCTATTATTTTCATGATCTCTTTCATCAAAGAGATCCCTTAGTGCAATATTGTTTTAAGATATAAATGTTATGCTTCTCTTAAAAATAAAGGTCAAAGTAGTAAAGGTGTAATCATCTACACGTCACATATGTAGTCTGAACTACTACTAAATATGCAGAAAAGCTGTGTGTCATTCAAAAAAAGCAAGCTGCTTTCCTTCTGGGTCATGCAGGAACTAGTATCATTCCTGACTGAGGTCCATGGCAAACCTCCCATTAAATCTAATTGCACTGGGCTTTGTTTCTATCTGCAGGAGTACAGACAGTCCACATCACTGAAAACAGCAGCCAAACTAAGCTGTACTTTCCTAGGTAAACAAAGCACCAAGAAATCAAATAAAAACAAAGCAGCATAAAGCCACCACCTAAGAGGCCCTGTTTCCAAGAGCAGCCCAATTCATTAAACAGGCATGAGGACTTAGTCATTCTTTGCCTGATTAAGCGCATTTGGTTTAATTGGGTTTTCTTTCTGTGGACAACTTCATAGTTTTGTTTTTCAAAGCTGTGCTTT
The DNA here is from genome assembly GCA_013389925.1 of Aegithalos caudatus. Classification (NCBI taxonomy): domain Eukaryota; kingdom Metazoa; phylum Chordata; class Aves; order Passeriformes; family Aegithalidae; genus Aegithalos; species Aegithalos caudatus. The sequence goes on along the minus strand of WEIU01000669.1, from coordinate 13,574 downwards.
CATGTTTTCCTTGTTCAGCAACTGGCATCTTTTTTACCCCTCTACTGAATAGCTCACCTAGGGGAACAGCCTTCCTTTTACATTTTCCCTCAGGCTGGAATGAAAGTAAGGGCATTATGAATGTGTCATTCACCACCTACAAAGCAAGTAATGGTTCTTGGAGTTATCTCTGAAATGGCAACGCATACTCACTTGCAACTTGGAAATGAAAACATCCCAATTTTTTGCCTCATCGTTGGATGGAACCAGCCTTGCAGGATAGAGATTGCTTGTTCCCACCAGCTGACAATGAAATGAATACTCTGCAGGGGCAGAGATGCCAGAAACATTAAATTTAGCAAACTTTTCTCCATCTTGAACAATCTCAACTGAATGTAAAGTGGACCATTTTCTAGCTGAGACTTCATAGAACTTGTTGGTCATTAAAAACCTAGGAACAAAACAGAGGACAAAAAGAAAAAGTCAAAAGATTAGAAGGAAAAAATTAATATATATTTGATAAAGTATCAGTAAAGCAGATAAAGGTTCACTGTTGCTGGCTGCAAACATCACAGCTGATGATATGGCCTTTCCATGTCGTTAAGATTGTTTGCAGGTGAAGAGGTTCTGTGACTGTGTTTACTACTTAGAGTTTCACCTCACAAGCACAGCTTTCTCTAGCTGTGGCAGGCAAGAAACAAACACAATTTCATTCTTCAAGGGCCTCTGCCAGTGCTGTATTTCATCAGTTATCTACAGTTTATAATCAGTGGAGGAGAAGCTGAGAAGCATCAGTAAGGCTGCAGTGGCTCTGAAGAAACATTTTATGGGATTTTGGGAAAATTGCTTTTATGATAGGTACAGGCATGATAGCCATTCTAATTTATCACTGCAATTCTTTCTTGGCTCAAGTGCCTAAATGGCAATTTCCTTTGCAAAGGTCTGAATTTGGCATAGAAGACAGAGCTTTCACCCACTGGTGGATCAGGAGGGATTGTCAGCTCTAGTTTCACATTTTGAAGTAGGCTAGGCACAAAAAAGTATATTCTTATTTTGAAAGCATCTCTGTATGTGTGGTACTGTGGCAGTCTATAATCATGGAATTTATGTTACTACCAATGCAGAATGAACAGCTCCCAGGAGAAATAATTGAGAACACTCAGAAGTACATTCTGATCCTTTACAGATCAGGACTATGTGCAAACCTTTACCACTTCTTACACAATTACTTTTAGGCATTCAAGCTATTTCATAAGGAAATTATAAACCTTTCTCCTTACTGTACATTGTTTAATACTTTAACCCTACTTAGTCTACTCGTGTAATTCTACATGGTTTGATGATTCTTTCTTTTGATTATTGGTAACCATGAAGGATTTAGAAGAGAAATCTATTTAGCAATAAATAAGACTTGCTACAAAATGAAATATTCTAATATGTCTGTCCACAATGGATAACACTGTATGTTGACTTTAAAATTTGAAGTAATAAGTTAAATGCAATTTTGATTGGTTTGAAAAAAAAAGTATATTCATCTTAAATGAGGCACAATATAGACTATTTTATGTTCTGTAGGGTGTATGTATACAGAGAGAATATTCTCTCTGTAGAATATTGTTTGTTCCAATTAGTTACTTTCAATATCTTGTCATCCACACAGCATAGAACCTAACCACAAATTATGTTTTTTTAAAAAGCATTTACTAATAATTGGTGGCTTTTGATTCATAGAAGTTCAGAAACCTCAAGATTTTCAAAATGCTTAGAAGGAATTCCAGAACACAGTGTCATTGAAGTGAGAAAAGGATGTTTTTTCTTATGGCATTCCTTATGTTTTAAGCCTGAACAGTCCTATCCATAAAACAGTGAGTTGCAAGCACCAGTGAAAAAGAAAAGTAAAATTGAATTCCATCCAGTCCATATTTACAAATATATACAGAAAATATTCTATTCTTATACAGTTACAAAATTAAAACCTTGGTATTATTGCTAGAAGAAAGGAACCTTTTCCTGATGTACAGTACAATCTGAACAGAATTTCCATGGTGTCCCAGTGGCCAGCAATGCTATAGGCAGTAGCTGAAAGCCAGTTATAAACTCAGAGAAGCTTACTTAAATGTTTATTACAACCACAGAGTCTGGGTGTGGTCTGTATTTTTGCTGGTAAGATGAGAAAAGTGATAAAGAAGGAAATTCCTTGTAAACTGACCATATGAGCAAAAAAGTTTTTATAAGGCCATGTATTTGAGTACAGTCTAAAATGGCTTTGGAGGGAATGCTGTCTCTTCACATTACATCAAAGACTAAGATGTTGTGTTACTTGCAGACTTATGAGAATTAACATTCCAATTGGTTAACTAGTTGAGCACACTTAGTAATAAAGGCTGTTATCCTTAGCATTTTTCCAAACAACTAACAGTGAATTACCTCCAAGCATACACCTAACTGATAACAATGTAACCATAGTTCATTAAACTACAAGAAAAAAAGGCATTCAGACAACAAAAATCTATAGAATTACTTCCTTTAGTTTAACATTTTCTCAAATGAGTAGATAGCAAATAGAGCACATTATAACAAATGAATCATACAGAGAGAGAACAAAGGTTTTATCTGCAGAACTGAAAGTCCCTTGGCTTCTTAAGGAAATGTTACATTTGTGTTGAACATTAGAGAAAATTATGTACATTAGAGACATTATGTACTTTATGTATGGTGGCATAAAAAATTCCTGGTCATGGGCCAGGCTCCCTTTGTGCCAGATAATTGTATGAACTCTGAATGCCATCATGACTGATGATGTCTCATGTGGCTAATCATTACAAGCAGAGGTATTTCTGGAAGCAAAAGATAGCTAGAATTACTGTTTCAAATATTCAAAGAGGAACACAACTGTTAAGCAATAATTTAAAGCATTTTTTTGGGGAGGTCAGCTCTATTCTGTTCTATATATTGAGCAACAACAGCAGTCAAATATGTATCAGTGTAAGTTTGGAATACTAATACTCAGCACTTCCATTCACTTTGACAGTTTTTCCCAGAGAAAATCACAAACAAGTGCTTGAACATCTGGATGAGTTTATGAGAGAGCTGAGATGATGCTTCTTCCAGCAAAGGACTACTGCCCACTGCTCCCACTCCTGCTGCAGCAGTAGCTTACTTTTCTAACACTATCACAACAACACTCTACAACCACTCCCTTACAGCTCATCTCCCAGTGCAAGTGCAGGAGGGTGAGTGAGACTGCAGCTCTTGCAAGAGAGAGGGAGAGGGAGGTGACAGCTGTGTGCTGCCCAGGATGAAGCAACAGTCGCAGCTGTCAGTGGGAGGTGGGATGTGACCAGCTGCTCTGTACAAGGGCACAGACTGGTGTTGGGAAGGGGGCAGGATCTGGATCCTGCTCATGCTGCTGAAGTTAGAACCTCTGTTATTGATGAGTAAACTGAGATACTTGAACATGGTCCTCTCTGGAGTCACTTTCTCGCTTCAAGATATGCTTCAAGATATCCTACACTTAAGTAAAAGACCTTTACAGAAACAAGAAGTGCAGTCGTGGGTCTCAGCTCTGCTCCTTCCACCTCTTTGCCCTACTTGTGTTCTGTTTGTTAAGGCACACCATGATTTTAACCAAGGTGTAGTCTTGAAAAAGAAAAATAATCAAAATGAACCAGAAAGAGAAAACAGAGGTTGTAACATATCTCTATGGATTTTAGAAGCTCTTGAAAAGAGACATGCTGAGATACACAGGGTGAATAATTTGTTAGTGAATAATGAAAAAAAGTCAGTGGTTTAGACTGGTGCTGTTCCATATGTCTTATTATTTGCATTATATAGCATGCAATACTCTGATAACTAACAGAGGCTTAAAATGAGACCATTGTCCCATCAAGTGGCACTCCAACAAAAAATTACAAATAATCAGGTGAGTATTTAGAACCATTGTTAATTTATAAAGGTTCTGAGGTGCTATGGATTGATACCAGCCAGCAGCCAAGCACAAGTTTAGCTGTTTGCTCACTCCCTATGTTTAACAAGATAGGGGGGAGAATAAAAAGAGCAAAAATGAGGAAACTTGTGGGTCAAGATAAAGACAGCTCGATAAGGGAAGAGAGAAAAAAAACAATACAGAAGCAGTCAGTCTCTATATTCCACACACAGGCCAATGCACAGTGAAGGTCCAAGAAGGTTACCCTGGAAGCCACTCCCAACATTCTTCCTCTATTCTATTTTATATTTCTAAGCACCTGTGTCATAAATAAAAATTGATCAATTTAGACATATTTGTGTTTATTTGCCCTGAAGGTCTATTAAAAACATGGATCACATATGGCCCAATGAAATAAATCAAATTCTCTTGCAAAACACAGCCAGCTTATGCTGTTCTTATTTGCTTGGCATGAAAACATCCAGGACCTTACCTGAGCTCTCTTTTCAAGTCCTCACCTATTTTGGAGCCTGAGTTTCTTATTCCAGCTTCAAGGGCTGTTTATGTATTTTGGTATTTAGCTATATGTTCAAGTAGAAGCACAAGTCAAGAAAGACTTTGTGAATATTTCTGCCTCTACTAAAACAGGCTCAAAGGATATAATTTTTTTTCCTGAAAAAGAAAGAAAACATGAACCATTCACCTTTTGTACTGGCATTTTCATTTGAATTACAGTTTGTCTGCAGAGTTTATTCAAATTTCTTCTCTCCAGATGCAACTTAGATTCATGACTGCATTAAATTTTTCATCCAATAATAATTAAAGGTTTTTAACAAAGATTATTAAACATAAATCTAAATAATCTTGACTAAATCTATGTGTGCACTCACATCATATTTGATCTTTTGCCAGTCACAGAAAACAAAATCTAAGATAAATGTTTCAACTGCCACAGGATTTTGTTTCTATAGTACTGTCTCAAGGTCTGCAATTTGCCATTATACAGTTAAGTGAAGCCTGTTGACTACTAAAGCAAACAACACCTTTATATCTAGCTATTAACTAGTTTTGAAGCAAAGTTCCATGCTCCATAGGATGCTATGTGATTTGTACTGTTTCCTCAGAACTGTAATTTTACTAGCAAGAATATTATGCTGAGGTTAGCCATATTCAGGACAAATGTAGGAAAGAACCACATTCATTCATACAGAAAGAGACCAGCTAAGACTTGTGCTAGGATGTGCAAAGATGAAGAATGAGAATCAGAGCAGGGTTTTGGAGGGCCTGTCTCTATCAGAGTGGGATAGGAGCACTAAAGAGCAGACAGAAGAACATCAGGGCAGCACCAGAGAAAGTGATATTTTGGGACTTGCATTAAAAGGAAAACTACAACTTGGATAGAGTCTTGCTTTGAGATCAGTATCTTTTGAATATTTTGAGATCAGTATCTTTTGAAGGAAAATATTTTCTTAATTCCCCATGGTGTTTAGGAAATACATATCCCTGATAATTTATGTTATTGAGACCAAGGCAGGCTTAACACCATCACCAAGAACAAGTCCCAGGGATCCTTTACAGAGCTAACTTCAATAGCCAAAAACACTATATTAACAGCAATCTGTACAGTATGTTCTCTTATAAAGCTCTAGCTGGCTGAAGGAGAAGGAAGATGCTAAGTAACAAAGTGTATCTGGTTTTTTGCCACCTGTCATGATCTCTGATAGTGACTACAAGTGTCTCTGTGCATTCTGAATATAATTCCAAACACATCACTGATTCCCCCCAAGACAAGTTCTTCTGGGGTCCTTTTCTCTATACACAGGAAGTTTTTCTGTCTCCGTGTAAATAATGATATTTATTCATTTGAGCATTTATCTAGACAGGCTGGATTGATGTGCCAGAGCCAATGGTATGCCAAGTCCTGCACTTATGTCATAACAACCCCAGGCAATACCACAGGCTGGGAGCAGAGTGGCTGCAAAGATGCTGGATGGAAAAGGACCTGGGGCTGCTGGTAACAGTAGCTGAACATGACCCTGCCTGTGCCCAGGTGACCAAGAAGGCCAAAGACATCCTGGCCTGTATCAGCAATTGTGTGGCCAGCAGGAGCAGGGCAGTGATCGTCCCCCCCTGTCCTTGGCACTGGTGAGGCTGCACCTCAAATCCCATATTCATCTCTGGGCCCCTCACTACAAGGAAGACATTGAGGTACCAGAGCAGTCCAGGGAAGGGCAACAAAGCTGTTGAAGGGGCTGGAGCACAAGTCCTGTGGCACAAGGAGTGTCTGAGGGAGCTGGAGGTGTTTAGCCTCCAGGTGAGGAAGCTCAGGTGGGACCTTATCAGTCCCTAAAAAAATGTGACAGGAGGTTGGAGTGAGGTGGGGGTTAGTTTCCTCTCCCAAATAAGAAGCCATAGAAAAGGAAATGGCCTCAAATTGCACTGGGAAGATTTAGGTTGGATATTAGGAAAACTTTCTTCAGTTAAAGGGTTGCCAGACCATGGAAGACGTTCCCCAAGCAAGTGGCTTAGTCTCCATCCTTGAAGATATTTAGATGTCATGCTTAGGTCATGGTTTAGTGGGTGAACTTGGCAGCACTGGGTTAAAGATTAGATTCAATGATCACAGAGATATTTTTCAATGTAAACAATTCTATGATTCTGCCTTTGATTTTTCTTCCCAGGTCTTCCAATTCCCTAGATTTTTTTGCCTCTTGTCATAGTAGGAGAAATATGGTCTTGTCACCATCCATGGAGCAGTAAATACCTTTAAAAACTTTTTTCAGCCCTCATTAACTACAAGCTAGCACTAACAGTGCACTGGCAATCCACATTAGGACTCAGTATAGCCCTGGCCATGCAAGTAGACTTCAACCCTTTGAAGTTTTTACATATCACAGAGTAAATTTACCTGAGAGGACTGTGGACTGATCCTATTAGTAAAACAGGAAGCTGCATATACCAGTACCTTACAATATGGATATTTGCCTACAATACTTTTCAGAATTCTACCTGATCATATTAATATATTTTCCATATAAAGACCATACTATTGTTTTCCTGCATGGTGATTTCTCAGAAAAGAAAGCAAATAATAAATTAAAAAATATTTTCATTTTTCACCCCTATGTTTTGCTCTTAATTTACTAACAGGTATTATAAAGCACAAAAAAATCTATTTAAAATAAATCATAACTTACCTTATCTCTAGGCTGCTGATTCCATTCACTGGTTTTGTGTATTTTAATGACAGTCTAAGAATAAGAAACAGATTTTTAATGTTAGAGTAGTCAGCTTTAATTAGATCATTGTGACATTTCAATTTGAGGGATATATTGTAAATCAGTAGGCAATTACAAAAGTCATATAGCAAAGGTTCAGTACATAGAAAAAATATGACTAAATATTTCTAGGGTTTTATTTGCCCAAGAGCAGGTACTTGAAAGTAAAGGAAAACAGAGATCATGTTTCATTAATGTACTTCTAGCTGAGTTACTATCTCATAACTAGCAATTCTCCCCTTCAAGGGAATGAAATTATGATCTCATTCATGCCAGTGGAGATTTTTGTGATGGTGAGATCAGGCACAAGGAAACCTGTTTGGACCAAATACAAACAAACAAGGAAGTAGGGAACACAAGAAAAAAAAAGGTGAAAATAAGAGGCCTCATCTGAACAATTTTTGTGGTCTTGACTTTTTTCTTCTATTAATACATTTTTTAAAAATTTTTGATGCTTTAGAAGAAGAAAATTAAAATAACACTACTTTTGCATTGTAATATTTCTGAAAATTTTTAGAATTACATGCATTATGATATGAAATTTCTTATGCTACTCACGTTGTATTGCTGTCTGAGCACTCAGATGCAGAAATGTCCACATTCTGTGTTAAAAATGTTGCATTTGTCAAATCTATTAAAACTGAATGGTTGGCTTTGAGGCTGAAATTACCAGCATAAAACAGGATGCATGTATAATTTCCAGTGGTCACATTTAGAGGAGGATATGATAAACTGTCTTCTTCTTCAGCAGCCATTAACTGTCGTCTTAAACCTGTCACCACATCAGTTCTTCTAGAAATCTGGAATAACAACACATTAACAATTCATCCCTTTGTAAGATTCATTTCAGATGAAAACAGACCTTCCCCATTCTGTACCATAAGCACCTGATCTTCTTAAATCCACCATCAACCTCAGTATTTGTTACTGTCTGTCTGTTTAACTGGTGGTGTGCAGGCTAATGAGGCAATGGTAACCAATGCTCCCATGGCTAGGTGTCCACATGTGAAAATAAGCACCAATGATGTTAGGATAATGAATGCAAAACAAAGTTAGTAGTGTTGCCTTAAGACAGTAGTATTCATTTGTGCAAACAGGTAAGAGAATTTATTTTTTTTCCCAGAAGAATATACTGAAAGAAATTAGCTTTTTTTCTGCTATAAAATCAAAAAAAGAAAATTTCAACTTGCTAGTTCAGTGACACTCTCGCCTTAAGTAACAGTAACAGTTTTTGCAGTCTTCATTTTAACAAGCATGAGAGCAGTCTACATAGCTACAGCAAGCTTATTTTTAGACTCCTCTGACGGCTTCTGGAAAAAGAAGACCTTTGCTCATTTGGCTGATGTTGTGAACTCCTATAAGAGATGCATCTGCTTTTAGGATACTTCCAGGAATTCCATTTAGTAGGTAATGCTTTTAAAAAATGTGCTCAGAGCATCCTTGGCAAAGCAGACCCACAGAAAACAACAGTTAAAGCAACCTTACCTTATCACACAACAAATTTATTCTGTTCTTATCTTACTCCTCACTTCTTACTCTATTCATATCTGGGATATTCCACTTATTTTTGAGTCCCACGGCAGCTTTACAACTTTGTATGCTATAAGTAGCCTCTACCCTTGTATAATTATAGGGTACAAGAAATGAAAGGCTACAAGGGATACAAGGGTTACCAGAACTGTAATTATTCGGAGCTATTGCCTAGAACTACTTTTTATGGATTTAAAGACAGTCAAGTTTTCCAGTCTGAAACAGAGATTATAATATTGCTTTATAGCCTGCCTGTGGACAGGAGGCCCAGAAGATTTTGTCACCCTAAGGGCTGCTCTGTAAATGCTACTGGCCATCTGTTATTTACAGCTTGCCTTTGCAGGTACCTTGTTCTATCAATTAAGCAGAATGGGCTGCATTAAAACCCTTTGACTAAATGCTCCAGTGAAGAATGTAATCTTCCCCTCCCACTTTATGAATTTCTTTTTAATTCAGAGTAGTGCCTTTTCAAATATATCAGAACAAGCATTATTTTAAATGAATACCACTTTCTTTAAAAACAGAGGGTACAACAAAAGGAAATATTCAACTTTTGATATAAAACTTTAAATCTTTCCTTAGACTTTCCTGAAATGTAATCATTTTATTTCAAACTGAGAGGAAAAGCTGAAGTCTAAATTATATCCTGTCTAACTATTGACTTCACCATGTGGGCCCCATGTATCATCTAAAGAGGGCTTTAAAAACCACCTGCTAAGAGTTGAAAACAATGCTACATTGGATATTGTGATTGGGATAACTTGGGGGTTTAAGTCAAAGTACCTTAAAATAAAAAGAAAGCCATTAAAATATAATCATAAGGCTACATCTTTATTTCTATTGCTTGCAGAGCAGTACTTCGCCATGAGGCTCCTACATACAGATTCTCTTGTCTCTCTCAGAAAGCACATGAACCAAAAGAGTGTAAATCTAGAAAGAAGGGCTTTCAGAGACAAAGAAATCCACTAATTTGATAGGAATAGGCAGATCCATCAGGTCAGTGCACAGCTCCAAGTGGAAAAATTCTATGTTTGTTGACCATGAGACAATCTACTCAAGATGAGGATGGGATGCACCTGTCTCAGAGGGGAAGAAGAGCTCTAGCCCAGGAGCTAGTGGGGCTTGATGACAGAGCTTTAAATGAGCTTGGAAGGGGGAAAGAACAAAACCAGGCTGTCCAGTGATGAGCAATGAGATGGTGTGCCAAAACTTGGGGAAATGAGCATTAATGGGATCCCTCAATCTGCTTCCAACTCAGCATATTCTGTGATTCTGTGAATTAAGCATGCTTGAAATCAGAGAGAGTCTTTTAAAAAATTTAGTATTCAGGCTGGAAAGAGTATCTCTAAAACAGTCCAGCCTGTGACCCACTGGAGACGTGAGGACAGCAGTTGCTCCTTCCAGGTTACTGCAGTGGGAAGCTGAGAGCTTCTCCATTATGTCCCTGTTTTTCTATTTAAGGAATATATTTTCTTTTTCTTTTGTTGTTTCACAAACATGAGCTTACCAAATTAAAATCATTCTCCAATGTCATATATTTCATGCTAAACTATAAATTACAAGACACTTCCTTGACAAATATATTATATTTACACTGAATTACTGTAAATCAAATTAGATTATTTAGGAACAATACACTGTGAAAATGTTGCCAATCATTAAACCATATTTAATTCTGTCATTTGATGTGCCCTTCTTCTTCACCTAATCTGACTTAAGGGATGTTGAATCACTGTCTAATCTCTGAATTTATCAATGGCATTTTTTATCTCAGTCATGCAGTGAACAGCAGCATGACCTGATTAAATAAGCTACAGAAAAGAAAAAGAAAAAGAAAAAGAAAAAGAAAAAGAAAAAGAAAAAGAAAAAGAAAAAGAAAAAGAAAAAGAAAAAGAAAAAGAAAAAGAAAAAGAAAAAGAAGAAAAAATGCCACTTACATTTTCCTAGACCACAATGGAATGTTGTAATTACTAACTGGTCCTGCAATAGAGGTAGCCTGAACAAACTTCTTCCCTTTGATCTGTTTTTCAAGCCTCCTAATTCAGAATCATTTCTCTTGGAAATGAGAAAGCAGGCAGGTCTGGTAATATTTTAATACACAATATACAAATCCTTTTCAAAGCAAACAGACCTTACATCCAAAATTACTCATTTTGTGGTTGTTGCCACAATCTTGTTGGCTCTTCCAACACAGAGTGGCTAGAGGCAAGAAAAAAGATTTGGGGCTATTTTATACATTTGAAATTACAGTTGAAAACAAATATAAATCAAACAGATGTAAACACATATGAGAACCCTACAAAATACTGTGAAAATGAAGCTTTCATTTGCTGAAATGATGAATGGTAATGAACAACAGAAAGAGACTACATTTTACACTGGTTACAACATGAGACTTTTTGAATATCAGTTTAATACATGATTGTGTCTTCTGTTTCAATCTTTTGTTTCTTCACTTCTTATTGCTCTTTTAAGGTGTACACATCAAGAATAAGAAATGTCCTGGTGGTGCTTGCTGCTCCTTTTCATTTCTAACAGCATAGATTTACAACCACATCCTCTCTGTGGGGATGCTGCTCTTATTGAAAAGGTATTTCTGTACTTTCAAGGAAGGAGGTGAGCAGGCAGAAGGGTCTATTCCCTTTCTCTTTTTAGGCTGTATCCTCATTTAGTCCATACATCCGTACTACATTGTGCACTACAGTGTTTTCTCTGTATATACCTCACTTGGATGGTAAATGGCAATTTTTCCAATTTTAATCATAACCTGATTAAGCCAGTTGTTAGTATTGGAAAAGCACACAAGAATCCTAGCT
>WEIU01000668.1:7820-19896 GCA_013389925.1 Aegithalos caudatus | reverse complement strand
AGATGCTCCACCCAGTGAGGGGTGCACCAAGCATTCCTACCTAGATAAAAGGGAGACTTCAGAACACCAGGACATCCTGTTTTCCACTGGATTCCCAGAGGAAGACTGGGCCCATCTCACCACCACTGGACTTTCTACAGGACCATCTCTACTGCACAGAATTGTGTCTGTTATCCAGGAAGATTCATCTGGACCGCTTCTAACACCCTGACCAACAGGGTGTCAGGTCATGTCCCTGACTCTGTCAGGGTTTTCTCGGTTTTTGTTTGTTTTATTTGCATGCCTTTCTATACTACTACATTTGTATTTTTAAATATTCTTAGTAAAGAACTGTTACTCCTATTCCCAAATCTTTGCCTGAAAGCTCCTAATTGCAAAATTATAATAATCTGAGGGAAGGGGTTTACATTCTCTATTGCAAGGGAAATTCCAGCTTTTGCTGGCAGATACCTGTCTTTCTAAAACAGGACAACCCATTACAAGAAAACTTCAAATGAATTCTACGAACATTTAGACCTTCTTCTTACCAGTCTCCCAGGCAAGATTGTTGTCCAGCCAGGTGTGGTATTCAGCCATTTATATATAAAATTGTGATCTGCAACAAGTTCCTAGAGTCACCAATGTCCAGTTCTTAGCTAAAAAAAGGCAATTGTGATACAGAATTACTTCATTTTCTATGAAAAAAAAATCTGGAGGAAAATATGAATAAAGTCTGTTTCTTTTCTCTATTGCTCTTCTGGGCTGTGAATAGACGTGGCTGGGTCATGTTGCGTTTTTCATCAATCATCACCCCCAAGTCCTTTTCCTTAGAGCTGCTCTCAATCACTTTTCCACCCAGTCTCTAGCTGTGGCTGGTATTGCCATGACCCAGGTGTAGAACCTTGCACTGCTAAATAAATAACCTACCTTCCACATTTGATATTTCAGAAATGCTTTGGCTTTTAATGATGATTCACCAATAATATAATTAGGAAATGTCAGTGTTTGTATGAAAAAAAATCTTTTTTTCCCACCATTCTTCTATTACCAGAAAGGCAGCAGTTGACTGCAAAAACACATACTGCAGTTTTGTAATTATTTAGGGATACTTCTCGCCTCATAATAACACATATCAATTTGAGAAAGCAGCAGATGACCATATAAGATTACAATGAGGTAAGTTTTCTTTGATTTTTTTATTCAATTAAACAAGTATTTTGACTCCATTAGAATTGCTATCAAGAATTGAAAATAGTGTCAATTAAAGACATAATGGCTACTACATGACTTGAATCAAGTAAATTTATGGTCATAACTGAATAACTCCCAGAAAATAACCATCTGGACTCAGGGCCAGGAATTAAAAGGATATTAAGTTCTGGCATTTGAAATAATAGTGTTTTACTGAGTCACAGTACAAGGCAAAGTGGCAGTTCATAAGGGAATGTAATTTCATGAGTAAAAGAGTGATTACAAATTGGTCAATGTGTTAAAGGACTTCACAAGTTTCAGTATTGAAAAAGAAATATATCTATATTTTCTAGTTCATTTATTTGGCAAGAATTATTCCTCAAAGCTGGATTCATTCATTGGAGACTTGCACATACAACGCTTTTTTCAGCAGTAGGAAGGCCTATGCCAGGAACTCTGTGGTGGTCCACAATCCAGACAAACTCTAAGATCATCTTTGTGACAGGCAGAAAATAGATTCATAATCTCAGTCACTACTGTTGTGCTGCTGGGCATGTGGTCAGCCAGCTTTCCTGTGTGTGGAAGTGTGGTTAAGGAGAAGAAAGGTGCAGTGTGGATGCAGAACAAGCCTTCCCTTTTGCAGTGCTGGTTCACTCTGTTTCTGGAGTACAGCAAATCTGTGCTGGAGCAGGTGGATATATCTGATAAAGGCTGTGACCCTGAAGAAAATCTGCAGTGGAGCAGGCCCCAGGCAGGACCTGTGGAGAGAGGAGCCCATGCTGGAGCAGGTTTGCTGGCAGAACTTGTGACCCCATGGTAGAACCATGCTGGGGCAGTCTTTTCCTTAAGGACTGTATCCCATGGGAAAGAACCCATGCTGGAACAGCTCATGATGAACTGTAGCATGTAAGACATTAATGAAGAACAGTCTCCTCTGCGAGGGGCCCTACACTTGAGCAGAGAGGGACTCTGATGAGTCCTTCCTGTGAGGAGGAAGAAGCATAGGAGATGTGTGAAAAACTGACCTCAGCCCACATTCCTCCACATCCTTTTGTGCTTCTAGGAAATGGAGGAGGTGGAGAAAATAGGGAGTGAAAATAAACTCAGGAAGGAAGGCGGGATGGGAGAAGGTGTTTTAAAATTTGAGTTTATTTGTCTTTGCCTTACTCTGATTGGAAATCAATTAAACAAATTTCCCCAATTCAATTCTGTTTTATCTCTGATGATAATTAGTGAGTAATCTTTCCCTGTCCTTATGCTGACATGTGAGCCCTTGGTTCTCTCCTTGGTTCTCTCCTTAGTTTTCTCTCCTCTTTTCAGTTGAGAAGTTGGAAAATGATGAAGTGGCTTTTATGGGCACCCAGTATCCAGTCTGGGTCAGACCACCACACTGGCTACTGAAAAGTGAGGAAGCATCTGTATATGCTTGAAGTCCCCTCTTCTAGACAGCTGCATTATGACCACAGTTGTGACATTGTCTACTCTGGGTGACAACTGGCAGATTTCTTATGTCTGTTCATATGGTAAGAGTAGCAAAGTCTATTCTTCTTTATTTCTTTTTGCCAGCAGACATCTATTAGTGTCAGAACCAGTGGCACAGGCAAGCCTCCATGAGATTCACAGCCTGCAGAGAGTTTCTCTGTTAGTTCACTTCAAAAGTTTCTGTTGTACCTACTCCCCACTTCAAGAAGATGAATTACTGATTGTTTGAGAAACTAAGAATAAGTAAATTATTTGCTGCTTTAGAGCAATGCAGAGTGCATGTACACTCTTATCCCATTGTTTCTATCCACAGAGCATTATGTGTCATGGCTAGCAACAGGAAGATGTAACTCTAGTTTTGGTAGGTCTGTTCTTTTAAAGTGAGGGACTGCTGGCTCTGACAGATGGAATCTTGCCAAGTTATAATATTTGATGTAATACTCATTTCTTATTATTCCACACATAATATTTTATAGGGGATTGGGATAGCTAAAGAGATGCAGTCCTCAGGAAACTTTTGCAAATACTGCTTTTTTTGCTTTGGTCCATTCCAGAAGTGATCAGGTTGGACAGAGCTCTGAGCAGCTTGATCTAGTTGAAAAATGTCCCTGTTTAGGTGTGTTGCAGGGCTGAGTTGGACTAGATCACCTTTAAATGTTCCTTCAAACCTAAACTATTCAAATGACTCAATACCTCATGTTGTGTTGTTGAACAAGAAAGTCTAATATGAATTCTTCCAAAGTACAATTTATCAGTTTCAGGACAAAAGTATACAACGTCCTAAAAATACTGTTCTATATTTAAAAGGCCACTGCATTTCACCATTCTTTATTAAAAGTGATCACAGACACCAGCTGACATACATCCTCCTTGAAACTGCAATGACAGTTTTAGAGTGAGAGATCAAGGGTCACAAGCACTTTTTCTTGAAAAGAAAAAAAGGTTTCTTTGCCAAAGATGGACTGTTAAGAAGTCCTCAGAGGATAATCAGCAGCCTCTTGTCTCTTTGTGGTTCAAACTATGAATATGCTTCAAAAACTTGGTGAATTTTGGGGGCTTCAATGAGACAGTGATATGGTGGGCCGACCTTATCTGGGATCCAGGAGCTCATCAAGCTGCTCTATGATTCTCCACAGCACAGTGGGAGCAGAAAGAAAATAAGATGGGAAACAAACTCTCCTGGGTTGAGATAAAGCCAGTTTAATAAAGCAAAAGAGAATGTTGCATGTGTTCAAGCAATGGGGAAAAAAAAAACGAAAAGATTTTATTCTTTATTTCCCTCCAGTGAATGATATCCAGCTACTTCCTGGGAAGCAGGGCTTCAACACACACAGCAGATGGTCCAAAAGGCAAACACCATAAGTAATGAAGGCCACACCTTCCTCCTCTTTCCCTTAGGTTTTGTACCCGGACAGACATCCTATGATGTGGAAACTCCTTTTGGTCAGTTTGGGTTGGCTGTCCAAGCTATGTGTCCTCCCAGGATCCTGCCCACCCTCAGCCTCCTGGCCTGTGTGGGGTGGAATGTTGGAGAGAGATTGGTGCTGTGCCAGTCTCTGTGAGCAGCTGTGACTGCTCAGCAGCAGCCAAGGCACTGGTGTGTCATCAACACCTTTTCAGCTACTAATGCAAAGCACAGCACTGGGAGGGCTGCTGTGGGAAAATGAACTCCACCTCAGACAGGCTCAATACAAGTATAAAGGCTATAATACTGTGTGTGCAGAAAAATACCTGGCATTTGGGTGAGTTATATTATTTGTGTGAGTTACATTAGCCTAACTGAGAAGTCAGCTGTCTGACTGCATTTGAGCAATCTGATTCTGCTAAAAGCTCTTTTTATGGTTTCCAAGCATGCTAAAATGCAAATCTGCATGTGGATTACTCACAAGACGATTTCAAAATCTCTCATTATATAAAATGGCCATGTTTGGACATCCAACTGTCTATGTTTCTGTTCTAATTCTCTACTGGGCAGCTCATTATGAAGAAGTCTTTCCAATCTCTGACCAGTTGAAGTTGGTCATTAATAAATGATGAAGAGGAATTATCCTGATGTTATGATATTATTTTGATAATTTTCTTGAGAAGACACTAAATGGGAGCAATTAACCAACAGAATGAAATGTCAGAGAGGAGGACAGTGACTCAAAGGCATAGGAGTAATTTATTAAAGAACCAGAGCTGTCCTGATTGCCTTGCAGCATGTGCCAGTGCAAAAGTCACCAAACTATCTCCCTCTATAGAATCAGAATTTCAGGCTTCAGCAACTATTGTGTGTTTCCATTGTAGGAGCTTGAATATTGTGAAACTCCTCAGTATTTGATTGGTTACAGATCATTCCCCTCTTTTGTACAAGCTACAGAAGTAAAATTACCTCCAAAATGTTACTGTAGGAAAATGCAGGTGTTGAGAGGCAAAGTGCTTTTTGTCAACAGAGTGCAATCAGGAGCTACAAACACAATCTGTGTTCCTGATGGATATTCAGAACCTGACAGGAAAGCTGTAAATTAAGGAACTTGCGAACCAGAGCAGGACCATAAGAGCTGTTTACTGCAGAGCAGTAAGAAGGGCACCAATGTTGTAAATGACTGTAAATGACTGTTGCTGACTCAGAGGCACCAACCAACACTTGACACAGATTATCGGTAGCATTCTTCTTAATTTGATCCACAAAGAGCAAGAAAACAACAGCAAAATCTGCAGGCCCATCTTTCAATAGTAGTATGAGGGTACATGTATGGCCAATCTGAAAAACTGAACTGCAGAACTGTTCCTCTTTCTATGATAACTAAAACCTCATGAAAATGAGGTAGGACAAGACTTCTGAGAGTCATTAATTCATTGTTCTGCTGAAACTAGGGAAATGTTAAAACATAACCAATAACATAATAAATACTCCGCACTGTAGATTTGGAAATGTTAGAGTCAAAGTTGCATGCAGAAACTTTCAATATCTTACTTGCAGTTGATATGATTTAGGCTTTAATTACAGAATTATGCTCTGTGTTTTCATAGAATCCAGACTCAGTTACTGCACCAGCTGTATGGGTGGCTTGTTGGAAGCCTGTGTTCAATATTACCTTCTTTTCTGCTTCATAGAGACCAATTTGAAAAGAAGATTATGAAATTTCTCACATTTCTTGTCCCAGCAGTTGACACTAATATATTTCAGAGTTATGACTACTTGCCCAGTTGCTGAGGCTGTACTCACTGTGCTGCAGTGTCTGCTTCAGCCCTTCAGAGGAATGATTATGGGTGCATGTGTTAATTTCCAGGAGTCTCTGTACTTAAGTTATACCTCAATTCCTTGTAATTGATCAAGGCGATGTTGGGGGTTAGGTTTGTTTCTTTTAGAGAATTTTTCCCCATAAAGTTGCTAGGAGACTAAGTACTGGGTGCTTATGGGTGCTTGAACAAAACAGAGGTGGCCAAAGGCAAGTTTTGGGGCTGGTGCTTTCTGATAATGGCCCAGCTGTTAAAACCAGGTGGGGCAGTGTTTCTTATCTCTTTCTTTCTTATCTCTTTCACCACCCATCCTCCCTCAGGGGATATCTGCTGATAATGGGCCATTAAGGCTCACCTATGATATGACACATTACCTCATCCCATTGTAAGATGCTCCACCCAGTGGGGGGTGCACCAAGCATTCCTACCTAGATAAAAGGGAGACTTCAGAACACCAGGACATCCTGTTTTCCACTGGATTCCCAGAGGAAGACTGGGCCCATCTCACCACCACTGGACTTTCTACAGGACCATCTCTACTGCACAGAATTGTGTCTGTTATCCAGGAAGATTCATCTGGACTGCTTCTAACACCCTGACCAACAGGGTGTCAGGTCACATCCCTGACTCTGTCAGGATTTTCTAGGGATTTTGTTTGTTTGATTGTCTTTCTGTACTACTATATTTGTGTTTTTAATATTCCTAATGAAGAACTTTTATTCTTATTCACAAATCTTTGCCTGAAAACCCCTAATTGCAAAATTATAATAATCTGAGGGAAGGGGTTTACATTCTGTATTCCAAGGAAAATTCCAGCTTTCACTGGCAGATACCTGTCTTTTTAAACCAGGACAGGCAGTTAAATGTGTTTTAGCACGCAGAACTGTCTATGCTTCTGTTCTAATTCTCTATTGAGAAGCTCATTATGAAGAAGTCTTTCCAATCTCTGACCAGTTGAAGTTGGTCATTAATAAATGATGAAGAGGAATTATCCTGATGTTATGATATTATTTTGATAATTTTCTTGAGAAGTACACAGGTTGTTGCCTGTAAAGTACTATTTCTTCTTCATTATATTGAAAAATAAATTAGGTATCTGAGCCTGATGTGAACAAGAGTTAAAAGGAATGGAGCATTTTTTTCCAATTTATCAGCAGATATAGGAGCTCTTTGTGAGTCTCCAAATTGCTACTTTCACACATTCCAAAAATATGATGTGAAACCCAGATGTGTTTCCTAACAAGAAAACCTATTTAGTCCACAGAAATTAGGAGTAAGTTCAGAACAAATTGGAAATTTTTAAATTACTAAACTAATATTATTTTATTTTAATAAATTCATTTATTCATTAATTTAATTTTGTTATCAAAAGGGTCTGGAATTTAACTGTAATAAAATTATGGTTCCTGAACAATGCACCTAAAGTAATGCAACAGTACCGCTGCCAGCATGATCTTGCATCCTTTCCTGTGCCGTATCAAAAATTTCCCTCATTATTGAATCTAGGGGTCTGTTTTTTCCCTACACATTTTATGGTGCCCCACTCCTCTGCTCCTGACACTTGGCAATATGGTTAGCATGACTAATACCATTTAATAGGGCAAAGAGCTGTTCCTGTGACTGTGTGATCATGTGTCAGCTTCCTTCCTCCCCTTTATTGGGTCTTGAAGATACCACACACCAGGCAGAATTATCCACCTCCTTATCATCTTCAAAGTTCCTGGGCACCAGCCCACCTTCTCCCCTCCTTACAGTCTTGAAGGTCTCAGGCAACTGGACAAATAAGTTGTGATGACCCAGTCACAGAAAAATGAAACATAATATCACACAGAGAGGGCACTCTGTAAAATGGAGAAGTTACAAGCCCGAAGTGGTACTTGGCCCACAGCTGCTGCTGGACAGCAAACCCCACAACCCCTCAGTGGCCAGGGCCTCATCCACTGTTCTCTGCTTCCTCTGAAGATTGACTGTAGATTATGATTGTTTTATTTACATTGCAAGCCAACCACCCAATCTGCAGGGAGTCCAGGTGATTAAGAAACATCAACTAAGATGTGATTTTAAATTTGGTGCTCTGATACTTATAAAATCATGCTACAGTGATACCAGTTCCAAAAAAAAAACCAAACCTGTGCTACTATGATCATAAAATTCTATGCTATCCTGATCATAAAGTGATGTTTTTAAAAACTAGATCTTTAGTTGTATTTACAATCCAGTGCCATCATTCTGCTGAGGTTCTCCAAAAGAATCAGTTTGTCCTTACAGTTGCAGTTGATAAGTAAAATTATAGGACAACCATTTTCAATTTAAGATTGAATAGTGGCATCTCAGTGAGGTAGCAATCAGGTATATTCATATGGAAAATTGTCCTGTTGGGCCAGTGAGGGTTTTTGGTCAGTGTCTTGCCTTATGCAGCACAGGAACACAAGGACTAGAAAGAATATAGATAGGAGAACAGCTTCATTTTAGGTTGAACACAGACTCCAGATATCTCTGGACCACTGTCTTGCTGAAAGCTGGTCCAGTCTAAAGCTGGGTATTCAGGGCCCTCCCTATTTGAGGTCTCAATTTCTGACAATGGAGATCTCATAACCACTCTGTACCAGTGCTCAACTTCTCCTCACTGTGCAGGAGACCTTGTTACAACCCAAAGTTTCTGAATTGCACTAGAACTCAGAGCAGCAAGGTCAGAATCCTGAGATAATTGCACATTGCAATGTGCAATTGCAGAAGAAAACAACAACAACATAACAACAACAACAAAACCAACCAACCAAAAAAAAAAAAAAAGAAAAAAGAAAAAAAAAACACCAAAAACAAAAACCAAAAACAAAACAACAAAAAAAGCACCAAACCACAAACCCAAGGAAAAGGGCTTGCACCAAAATGACAGAGCTCCCATTTATCCAAATGAGTTCAGGCTAATTCAAGGTCACAGACAAAATCTGCAATCCATGAAGAACCCTGTGCCGTTAAGATGCATCTTTGCCAGAATTTGCCATTGTCTGAAGAGTAGCTGGGATTGAAGGACATAATTCCAATGACTACACACTACCTGAGCTCAAAGCAAATCTGTGATGCGGTGGTCACTTGTGCAAGAGCTTTCCAGAGAGGCAATGAAAAATGCAAGAAAATGACAAATGGAATGTCTGCAGGTACCCTGTACGCTAAATCCAGCTGGCTTAATGAAGCTGCTTTTGCAAATTCTGAAGGATATCTGTAGGTGACAAAACTCTTCAAAATCTGATTTTGAACAGCTCATGTGATTTAAGAAAACTAAAGATGATTGATGTGTACTTGTTCTTGGAGGCAAACAGATCATCACAAATGTAGAATTCAAGAGGAGTATCTGGTTAGGTTTTTTTCCCTGCAGCATGAGAATATGGGGCAAATTGGTTGGAGGTAAATAACACATGTGCACAGTATAAGGATTTCTCCTTACTTGGGAATAAACAAATTGCAGGAAGATATCACCCTAGAAAGTAGGAAAATCAGAACTTCCTAATAATCCTATATTTAGTCATACATACGCACAAGAAGGAAAACATTTAGCCTTTTGATAGCTTGTGGACAACAAATTGATCTCTAAACATTACCTGGATATGATTGGTGTGATGCAACATTCACAAACAGGAGGAATCCAAATGTGCTGTGGATGCTGTACACCTTGTCTGAACTATCTGACTAGTCACCAAGAAAGAAGTGCCTCAAGTAAGAGAGCATTTCTCTGTTTTGTGATGACTGTTCTTGACATGGTGAATGCATTTGATTTTTTTTTATTTTTTTTCCCTAGCCTAAAGCCATATTAACCATAAAGATTATCTGCTTTTTATCTTTCTTGTGGATATCTCAGTCGGAAGGGTTGATCAATACTAAAATTTTTGGACTTGTTTTCCTGCAAGATAACTGTAAATTTGGATTTGGCAGCACTGCTTGAGTGTTTATTAATAAAGTACTTAGCTACTGCATGTTACTTGCTACTTTTTATTCTTTATCCAATTTGAAATGCACCACATGTACTGCAATCCTTATTACACATGGAAATCATAAGTATGAGAGGAAACAAGACCTTATAAATTCCAGAGTAGGTGCTATTAACTTCATTATTTAATTAAACTAATATGATTAGGAGTGTGAACACTGAGCACAAATTAGTGACTTGTGTGCAATGATATGCCTGTATCAAAAGGTAAGAGTCTCATTTTAATAATTCTGTAAGTTGAAACAAACTGCAAATTATTTCTACTTCAGGAGATGCAGATCTGAGAAGAACTAGATGTTCTATTCTGATCATAACATTTTAGGATTTGTTATTTCACAGAAAAAGTTCATTTTCACCATCACCTCTTTATTCTTATGTTTGGTTAAAAAATATGCTGGAAACCTGCCAACCAGAACTCAAAAATGTGGTCAACATTCTGAGAAACACAAAGCCTGTTTCCTTCAAAAATCCATGTGAAAATGACTCAGAGCAGGGAGTAGGAGTCCTGCAGGTGTAGACGTAACCTGCATGAACAGACTGAGATTGGAAATCATCTTGTGCACATGCAAAAGTGTTGTGGCCCTTGCAGACTTATATTGCAACAACCTTGGAGATTAGAGAGACAATGGAATTGTTGATTTTACTTCTCTGCTTTGCCTGTTTTACAGATTATTTTGTCCTCATTCATAGGTATTTATCCAGGTTTGGGTTTTCCTAGCGTTATCCAGTCCACCCATAATTCCTATCCTCTCACACTACCAGGAGGCAACTTAAGAGAAATTCTGAAGTATTAGAGAAGCTTTGCTGCATCGATATGCTTTCGGTAACTTGTCGCCTCACAAGCTGCCTGCCAATGCGGGGAAGAGAACGTGGTTCCTCACTGAGCCACGAGGGACAGTATCAGGCTGAATTTGGGGCTCTCCTGGGGCTTTCTTACCCCTCCCATGACTGGCAGAACAGGAATTAGGGAGCTGCTAGACTTCTGGGTAATGACATCCTTCGAGTTTTAACGAAATTGAGACTCATCTTGCTTCAGGGCAAAAAATTGCTCTCATACAAAGGGCCTAGAATATACCATTCCTGAATCTGCAGTTACTGGGAGCCTTGCAACCCACTGAGAGACGCAGATACTAGCCAGACAAGAGAGAGGACACTGTCCAGACTTGGGTTGAGAAGTTACTCTGAGGAAAAAAAACAAAACAAAACAAAACCCTATAGTCAGACAGGATGAATATGCTGAGCAGAGACAGGAGACCAGCACTAAAGAAAAAAATAAAAATTTGCTGATGACAGTAAAGGAGCATGCAACCCTCCTTTCCGCATAAGCTGATGAAAATGCTGCAGGAAGGAATTACAATTGAAGCCTGTGCTCACAAGGAAGGAGGTTTATTCTCAGGAGTTCACTAAAACATACAGACATGCTTACATTGAGCAAACTGTAAGCATAGTGCCCAAACTCAGAGAGAATGAGGCTTCTTATAGCGAATGTGTAGCCGAGTGAGGTTAAAAGGGTCCATAAAACCAGATAAAAACTTTGTATATAAATCCACTCCATCTTTATTTCATGAAGATAATTAACTTATTAATATAACTGCGTCCATTTTGCCCTCATAATGCATGACTGGTAGTGGCTGTGTAAACACACTACAGGTATGTGTCTGACATTGGGCTTCAACAATGCCAACAGGGAGATACATAGATGTTTCCCAAAATGCAACAGGGCAATGCACAGATGACTTGTAATGACAAGCAGATAAAGGTTTCCTCTTCCCTCCACTATTTTGATTATAGTTAAAAGACCTTCAGCTCCCAAAGGATTAAAAACAACAGTGCAAAACATGACTGTGCCTGACATCTTCACACCTCTCTCAGTGCATGACACTGCCTTTTGCATCATCAAAACAGGGTTGCATCTCAAGTCTACTTTTGGGCCACCCTTTTGTGCAGAAAACATGTTAGGGAAGACAGACATTAGCACTCTGAACATCCCATTTCATTCTTCTCCCCCCAGTTTTATATGCTGAGCATGATGCCATGTGATATAGAATATCCATCTGGTTGGTTGAGGTCAGCTGTCCTGTCTTGTGCCATCCCAAGCTTTTGTGCACCTGCAGTTTGCTCACTGCTGGGGAGGTGTGAGAAGACAAGGCCTTGGCTCTATGTGAGCACTGCTCATCAGTAACAAACACCCCCCCCCCACACTTAGAGAGGCTG